>JAQJVL010000006.1:7475793-7738293 GCA_035578905.1 Stictocephala bisonia
ACGAGGCAGACGAGTAAAGTCTGGATTATCCTGGAGAAGTTCTGGAACAAAGGCGGACGGATTACTGACAACTTATATCTTCTGAGACCTTCAGTAATCTGATAAAGCATCGTGTTAGTTGCCTTTCTTAATTATCTACAATAAAACACTAAGACAAACGTAAGATCTCACGTCAGGTGGTTTTAGACGTCAAGTCAGTTTGAAATATTATTGTTGGTTTTGATTAAAATTAAAGTTTTTCGAACTCCAATTACAAATAGCAAACAGTCTAAAATTGCTATTGAACACTGATAACAATTGATTCAGCTGATGACAACAGTTCAAACGTATCAACTGACAAATATTTTCAACAAAGCAATTATGATAAATAAACTACTAATTCAGCATTAAATGGATACAACGATGAGTGAGTGAGTAAGTACGATTATAATAATCTTTTTCATCCATGTACGAAGGATGGATATGAGAGCTCGTAGTCTTCAGTTCGTAGAGTGGTTAGGAGAGCGGCTCCGTTATCTGTGCGCAACTAAGAGGTATTGTCGATTAGTCTGCAAGTAGGGCTTGTAGGGGTAGTCGTCGAGTCAATTGACTTATACGTATGTTGAATTGATAAAGGATGTTCGACTACGAGAGGGTGGAGATGGAGTGTTCAGAAGAGGTCTAAGGTGGTGAGAGGGGCCATCGAATCATACCTACGTAATTTTGGCTCCATCAAATAAGTTTGCAACGAGATAGAAATACATTATTAAATATATGTTATCTACATTGTTAATAATGCACATGATCACATACCTATGTATTCTAAGGCCTGTAAATTTAAGATGTATCGTCACCGAAATGCCCATTTGCTGATTAACACGTGGTTTTGGATCGCGCGCTCTCCTCGCCACGCATGCAATGAAACGTACAGTAGAACGTCGATGATTCGGACGTCAAAAATCCGGACCGTCAATAATCCGGATTTGTATCTACGATCCTGGATACCAGATTTTGACCGACCAAGAAATAGCTGATATGTTAAATGAAGGTATGTAGCATTCCTAAACATACAGTACATCCAACGTATGTTTACCTTTGTATTTTAGTCAAACGCCTGAGCTTATTCTGGTTTCATACTGACAACCAGTATGGTTTGTTGCCAACATTCTGATTGATAATCTTTTGTACGTAACATACTGCGTAAAGGCAGGAAAAGAAAGCATTTATTTTTGGTTGTTTATTTAAGCAATTTCTTTCAGAGGAAACAGAAACAATGGAATCTGACAGAACATGAGACAGAAGAAACAGGGCCAACTCATTCTGAAGCGTTTGTAGCAGCGGAGACACTGATGTCATGGCTAAAGAAACAAAACGAGAGCTCACCCACTCAGCTGATTCTTTTAAAACGAATTAAGGACATAGCTACAAAAAAAAGAACCACTACTGCAGTTCAAAAACCTATTACACATTTTTTTTTTTAATCTCAAATAGTTTTTGATGTTTTTAATGTACACATGTTGCTACTAACAAATTACAATACAGTGTTTAAACACAAAATATGTTTTTGATTAATTTCACCTCTAAACCCTTTATTGTATAAGAGAAAATATAAAATTTTAAAATGTCTGTGTACTTTAATCGTGTATACTGGCCTTTTTTAAGGTAATTTCGATAATCAGGATAATTTGATAATCCGGATGGGGTCCGGTCCCAATTAATCCGGATTATTGACGTTCTACTGTAACACAGACTACACGTCCCATGATTCAGCACAATAGCTTCCTTCCACAAAAAAATCATTATTATTGATAGTCCAAAAATTATACTGTTATGTTAAAATAATCTCAATATTTTATTTATACATTTTATATCATTACTAGTTTATAATATCTACGTTTATAAATTCAAAAAAGCAACTCGTCTATATTTAAGTGTTGTAAGATGCGGCAAAGCAACTCCATCCATGACAATGACTCCAATGACATCCATGACAAGTCCAGCAATGATAACGATTCCAAATAACATAAAGATGGAGGACGAACAGTGCGATAAGTGGGGATAATGTTTTGGGGAGAAATGTAATTGTAGCTTATGTCAAACTTCACCTTGACGAAGTGCAATGTACACTAAAGTACTCAAATATATTCCTAAAAATGTTATTCGTGAGCTATAGTGATTAAAAATATTAAAACGAACTTATCTGTAGAATTAATAAATAAATCACTGTACTTGTTCTGAAAACACGAGTTGTCTTCAAAACTTTCAACATGAACTAACGTTTTCACAATCATTTTAACGCTTTCCAGCTCGTTAAATGGAAAATTATAAGAATAGTTATTCCTTAAAGCTAAACAGCAACTGTTGCCTCAGTAAACGTTAAACAATACTGAAGTCTTTACAGTAAAGGTAGAAGTTTAAAGACGAGGTTCTTTATGAAACACTTAACTAAAACAAGATATCAGAGATACTTTCTTCACGAGACACTTAACTAAAACAAGATATCAGAGATACTTTCTTCACGAGACACTTAACTAAAACAAGATATCAGAGATACTTTCTTCACGAAACACTTAACTAAACCAAGATATCAGAGATACTTTCTTCACGAGACACTTAACTAAAACAAGATATCAGAGATACTTTCTTCACGAAACACTTAACTAAAACAAGATATCAGAGATACTTTCTTCACGAAACATTTTATCCAAACGATTATAAAGAAACAAAACAAGTCAGCTCAGTCATAAATTGCTTCACAAACATTCCTGATTTAATAATTGTCATAATTTACTCATCAGTCTATCCTTGGGACATAATAAAAACCATACTAACTATCTTCTTTCCCCCAATTAAAATATTTCCTGGGCGTGTAAAATAAAACAAAATGTTTTATAATTAGTGAGAAATATAATTCTACTATATTCATCGAAAAATTCAAATTATTATGATTCTTAACATGACGTGTATTTAATTTTATCCATACCAATCTTGAAAAAACATGCATAACAGTATTTGCAGTTGAGCAGTTTCCCAGAGTTGCACACGATATAGGTCTGCTATTCAACTAGTGTAGACTACTGGTAACTTTACAAAGTAGCCTTAACATTATCTTCATGACATTTATCTTCCTTAAAACAGTTTTTTTGTCTTTCCTCAAGCTTCCGAAAAAATGTTGTATCTCGTGGTTAGCGAAAATCCAGGATTGGGTTGTGACTTTGTGTTCGTTATCAACTGGTGTTGAAAGATTAAAAAAAGAAAAACTCAAATGAAGTAAATGGCGTGGCGGCACAGCGGCTTCGGCTTGCGTAGGGCAAGATCCAAGGTCACTCGTTTAGTAAAGTTTACGCAGACAGGCCTGCAGGCCCATGTAAACTGGCGAGTGGAATTTTAAACTAAAATAAAAATGATAGTAAAACACAACATGACGTAATTTGCATTTGATTGCTTCCAAATTATTAAATTTTGCGCTAGTACAGGATGTTTGTTTAATATTTACCCTCTTAGGATTCAATTTAATGTACACGCAGAAACATGAAACAGATTTAATAAAACTTAGTTCTATTTATGGTTAGCAGTACCGATTCAATAATTTATGAAAATAATGCAATAAAGTATTATTTACTTCGGTACGATAGAGTTCCGATAGATCGGCCTACTGGGACATTTCAACCAGTACTGACGGACAGTCAAAGACAGGGGTGAGATATGGTGCCGATATCCATGATGGAGGTACGAGGGGTTGAGAGGACAAGAGTGCTATTTGTTCACCCAAATAGTTCACATCTATTCCCAAACACTCACGTACAAATACCATTCTTTAATATTTTACAAAAAATCGAATATCCTTTCTAGAAGTGGCACGCAACGGGGGTGTGTAATGTAGGAGACGAAGAAGAAATTTGCCATATCAAATCAAATAAAATGTTTAATTTTATAAACATACTTTAAAAATATATGAATTATTATAATTTAGTGCTTATAGAAAGTTATTAGTGCAACTTTTATAGTAATTATTCTGAATTATTAATTACTGCCTATTTGTCAAGGTTTTCAAAGAGGTAGTCTCCCTCTACGAAACTCCAAAAACGTGGATTTCTATTTGAACTATTCGGTTCATAATAAATATAGTATCGTGAAATTTGAAAGGTGAAACCCCATTCTGTTGGACCATCAGTTAGTTTTTGTAAAAAAACTAAATATTTTTATACTTTTTTCATGGTTAAATATGTGAAGAAGTATAAACGTACCATTCTTGACGATTTTGCATTAAAAGAAATAACTCATATATAAACTTATGGTCCTCTAGAATGGACCTTGATAATCATTCAGTGTTCACTATAACTCTATACAATGTTAACACGAACCGTACAGTTGAAATAGAAAAGCATGTTTTGACCCACTGAAAGTAAAACTGCGTCTAATTTAGGGCTGTCGACTTCCCAGCGGTGGATTGGCGGTTAGGGAGCGGCCTACTACACTTAACACGCAGCAGACTGTAGACAATTTTCTTAATTTTGCTTTAAAAGAATGAAGGATACTAAATAACTTTTATTACAATGGGCGAAAGCTTAAACATTTTTGGACATACATTGAATATATATATATATTAAAAATAAAAAATCTCTAAATCTATGATAATATACTGATGTTTTAATTAGAATTTTTACTAGAAATGTTGTTCCATCATGTTGGCAACATAAAATCAAGTTTGAAACTTTCCAAATAAAAGAGAATGGCAAAGTTAAAATGATGTGCAACAGGAAATGACCCTTGCAATTATCCTTTAGCCTCCGGACACAGATTGTCCTTAAAGATTCTTTTTGAAGAAAAACAGATCGCCATTTACGCCAAGTAAATAGCTACATTGAGACCAATACGTAAGTACGACATTAAAATAAATGAGACCGTTACGTAAGTCATCCAAGCAATTGAGACCAATACGTAAGTACGACATTCAAATAGATGAAACCATTACGTAAGTTATCGAAACAATTGAGACCAATACGTAAGTACGGCATTAAAATAAATGAGACCATTACGTAAGTTATCGAAACAATTGAGACCAATACGTAAGTACGGCATTAAAATAAATGAGACCATTACGTAAATAATCGTAGCAATTGAGACCAATGCGTAAGTACGACACTAAAACAAATGAGACCATTACGTAAATAATCGTAACAATTGAGACCAATGCGTAAGTACGACATAAAACAAATGAGACCATTACGTAAATAATCGTAACAATTGAGACCAATACGTAAGTACGACATTAAAATAAATGAGACCATTACGTAAGTCATCGTAACAATTGAGACCAATACGTAAGTACGACATTAAAATAAATGAGACCATTACGTAAATAAACGTAGCAATTGAGACCAATACGTAAGTACAGCATTAAAATAAATGAGACCATTACGTAAGTAATCGTAGCAATTGAGACCAATACGTAAGTACAGCATTAAAATAAATGAGACCATTAGTAAGTAATCGAAGCAATTGAGACCAATACATAAGTACGACATTAAAATAAACGAGACCATTAGTAAGTAATCTAAGCAATTGAGACCAATACGTAAGTAAAGCATTAAAGTATATGAGACCATTAGTAAGTAATCGAAGCAATTGAGACCAATACGTAAGTACAGCATTAAAATAAATGAGACCATTAGTAAGTAATCGTAGCAACTGAGACCAATACGTAAGTACAGCATTAAAATAAATGAGACCATTACGTAAGTCATCGTAGCAACTGAGACCAATACGTAAGTACAGCATTAAAATAAATGAGACCATTACCTAAGTCATGGAAGCAACTGAGACCATTACATAATTATATCATTGAAACAATTGAAACCAATTCGTAAGAACATTACTGAAATAATTCTTAATTTCATATTTGAAATGAATTTTGCATCAATGTTAAATGGAAAGTGTGAATTAAGAAAGTCCAATTAAATAAGAGTGAACATAGTAGACGTGGTGTGGGATGGCAGAAGCCGTATTAATGACTGTTGTAATTAATGAGTCGGAGAAGGTGGAGTCTGTGACGGGACATTCGTCTTGCTGGTTGTGGTGGATGGAGTCTATCATTAGGGTCGTGATGAATCAAAGACACCCTCGCCCTGCAAAGAGCTGGCCGGAATTACAAGGACGTATTACCAGCTAGAGAAAATATGTTTTGACAGAAATGTAAAAGGGAGAAGTCTAGAACTTTAATGTACACCAACTTGAAAGTTATTTTACAGTATTTTTATTACCAATCGAGGAGTATATATCGAGCAATACCCATAGAGAAAAGACGTGTATATACTATCTCTATTAAAATTTTCATAAATTACAAAATAAATATGAATATCGTAAATACTTAAAATTATGGTACACACTTTAAAAGTTAGTTTTTAAACTACTTTAAAGAATTATTTTTATTTCATGTTTTGTAAATCGCATAGGGACCACATTTAGGGAGTCTGATGCAGCAAATATTTGTCGATTTCATGTATCGATGTTCACACAGATAGAATTCATAGTTCTTATATTACTCTTCTATTACATTCGAAGTATGTGTAGTGACAGTTTATTGAGATCATTGTATCTTTCATTAGTTCATAGCAGGTTAGAATACGGGGTGGTACGTATTTATCTAACCTAAAACCTATATTCACAGTTCAGAAACATTTTATGAGAATAATAACAAAAAGTAATCGCTTCGAACATTCGTCTCCAATTTTTGTTCCTTGAAAATTCTTCCGCTACGATATATTTATTTATGAGAATAATAACAAAAAGTAATCGCTTCGAACATTCATCTCCAATTTTTGTTCCTTGAAAATTCTTCCGCTACGATATATTTATGTATATAAGGTACTACAGATTTTTTTCTTAAGAAGTAGACATTGCAGGGAAAATAACGAGTATACAACCAAGCTGCGGAGTACTAGAAATGTGTCCGTACCGAAGCCAACCAAAACTTATTTAACAAAATCATTCAATTTCTTAGCACCTACATTATTTAGTAAATTGCCAAACATCATAAAAGATATAATTTGTATAAATGTTTTTCTAAAAAATTAAAGCTATGGCTATTCACCATTCAGACTTTTGAAGATTTTTTTGTTTTATATATGTATTTAATTGTATTAAGTTTTGCCTTATTACTCAATATTATTATAACTCTTATATGTATATAATTTGTTTTATTTTGTATGATAAATGCTCTCAAAAAGTGTTATTTTGTTTTTTTGAAATGTTATTGTAATGTACAATTTACTTTAATTTTAGTAGTTCGGAAGATCAATATCAATATTGATGTATTTTATGTGATATTTTATACTCAATAAATATAAGAATAGTTATATTTATATTGTACTTGTAGATGCCGTTTGTAAAATATTTAAATTGTCAAATTTTAAAAAAGCCTCCAAACAGACAAAGCCTAGGAGGAATTGAATATTTCTTACTTAACCAATGAAAAATTGTAGTAAATGTATGTATTTGGGAAATAAATTTCTTTCTTTCTTATTTAGGTCTTAGTTGAACTACATTAATACCTTATTTTAGAATAACAATAATAATATATTAATACAAAGAAAGATGATTTTAATGTAAATGCATTGCTCGCAGTTTAATAAATTAATAATATACATTAAATAATAGGAATATGAAAAAATACTAAACATAAAAGTAATAAGGCCAATCTAAAGTAATGTAAAAATGTAGCACTTGATAAAATATGCATAGTCCTATGCGTGATAAGCACAATAATCACAATTATTTTAACAAAGAATAACAAAGATTAGGAAAGTTAACATTTAAAAAGTATGTTTTACAATTAAGTAAAAAGACACCGGAAAGCTGGCAACACAGGAAGTGGATTGCCCCGCATTAATTAAATAAATTAAAATACATAACAATAATAACTGTAAGCATTATTGCCCAGTAATTGTTCAAAACTATTCAATGTGTCACACATATAATTGATACATGATAGAGACAAAAGAAAAACGCCCTAATATTACAGAGATAATAATGGAATGATGGGAATTATGATCAACAATATTCATTGTCGTTTAGTCATAATTGGGTTTAATAATTGGTGATGAGGTTAATTGGAATGAATATTAAATGTTAAACACACGCACAGATAAATAGGACCTATTGTATCACAATTATTTTAGATGGAGTAATTTTAACTCAATTATTACAATGCGGCAATTTTTATGCAGTAAAAAACTCACAAAAATTCTTAATGCAGTCAATAAAATATAATTTCTTGGGTATATTGAGAATTTTAAAATTAATTTTAATATTTTCCTATTGAAGTTTCTTGAAAAATCACTGAGAAGTTAACAACATCTCCATGAAGGAGGACAATTTATTATATTATTGCATGTAAATACATTGGAGCGGCCGTAGATAAGGGGCTAAGGCGTTAGCTTGCCACGCAGTCAGTCCGGGTTCGATAACCGATATGACCATTAGCAGTTTTTACGAATTACGTGACTGCCGCTCCTGTGGTTCGGAAGTCACGTAAAGCCGTTGGTCCCCAGGTTAAGTGTTGTTAGACAGGGCTTCTTAGCCCTAACTTCGCTTGGTAAAATAAGACGATTTTTAACTGTTTAACTTTTAAATACGTAACAATTCCTATTATTTTTATCAACTAGGGATCCACAAATGGAATTACTGGCTAACTGAAAAAGATGCATTGTCTGTATGAGAATGTTTTTTTATTCGCGGTAGCCATACGCATTACTTCCTGCGGTTATAAGGAAGCGACCTCTGTTTCCTTTTCTCTGTGCAACAGCGTAAAACTACTAAAGATCCTGAATTCGATTTTTCAGTCTTATCAGGTTTGCGCGCTCGTACTTGTCCATGTGGAATGAAAGCAAGATCGAGTAATAATCAGTTTACATAATGTCATTGTAAAATATGTTATTCCAAACTTCAAAGGACCGTTTCGTAAAGATATATATATTTTTTTATAAACAACATTAGCTCCTCTTTATTTGTTATTTTGTCGTATAGGGAAGTTCTGATACATGAGTCGTATTCCACACCGTAATACTTCCGATGGACTATAGATCGACCATTTGGACAAAACCTTACGTCGGCCGAGTCTCGCGCAGGTATAGCGTATGGATGGTACGGTATAATGCACGCACAAGCCCCTTGATAAATCGTGGTTATGCATCGTTTTGTTTTACCGAGCGGTTGGTCTATCTATAATGGTGCATCAAACACCCCTAAAAATAATAATGAGTAGTTCTTAAACATTTCAGTTCAAACGATTTTAGTTACACATTTTGTCTCACTTAATTTTCAATGCAGTAAAACATTTAGCGCCTGTGCTGCTAGTAACAATGTTTCGGCCTACACTAAAGTTCCCTTACTTTCCTAACCCTCGTAGTGTTCTTCGTCCAAGTCACTTTATAGGATCATGGTATAAGATTTTACAAGCTCAACTATATCTTCATTGATATACTTCCACTAATGTACTACTAACAAAATCTTGGTCTTCGGGGTTCGACCACGTCACTAAAAATTGCCGACGTTTCGGCCATATTACAGTCACCATCTTCAGGGCGAGACGAACACAGTTATTCACAGAATTCGACTGAATTAACTAGTGACCCGGTCGAACTCCGAAGGCGAAGATTTTGTTAGCTCAACTACACATTCACCGCACTATTTTTATATGGCAATAACTTGTTATATTCCCAATAAAGCACATTCCTTATATAAAAGACTAATTTGTTCTGTTATTAAATATATTTATTGTAAGATCAGTTAAAAAAAACATAATTTAATAATAAACAATCAAATTTCAATTACATACTCTGAAAAAAAAAAAAAATTAAATTTCGTTACAGTAATTAATTCAATTTAAAAAGTTTGTATATTTCAAAATGAAAAATGGAGGCTAAATTGTTCTTATAATATATAACTAATATAAGTAAAACAGTCCAGGAAGCAGAAAAATACAATGGTAAAAACTGCAATAATAAAAGCATTAGCGTATTATTTAAATTTTTACGACTCATCACACTGCACTAGATTTTAAGAAAAGACACGCCCGCCCGCCCATACATGTACAGTGTTGATGACCCGCCCGCTTACTCATACACGTGCAGTGGTGATGAACATACACGTGCATTGGTGATGATCCACCCACCTACCCATACACGTGTAGTGTTGATGACCTGCCCGCCCACCCATACACGTACAGTGGTATAGGCCCACTCACCCACCCATACAGTACAGTGGTATTGACCCACCCACCCACCCATACATGTACAGTGGTATTGACCCACCCGCCCACCCATGCAGTACGGTGGTATTGACCCACCCGCCCACGCATACACGTACGGTGGTATTGACCCACCCGCCCACGCATACACGTACGGTGGTATTGACCCACCCGCCCACGCATACAGTACGGTGGTATTGACCCACCCGCCCACGCATACACGTACGGTGGTATTGACCCACCCGCCCACCCATACAGTACGGTGGCCACCCGCCCACGCATACACGTACGGTGGTATTGACCCACCCGCCCACGCATACACGTACGGTGGTATTGACCCACCCGCCCACCCATACAGTACCGTGGTTTTGACCCACCCGCCCACGCATACACGTACGGTGGTATTGACCCACCCGCCCACGCATACACGTACGGTGGTATTAATCCACCCGCCCACCCATACAGTACGGTGGTATTGACCCACCCGCCCACGCATACACGTACGGTGGTATTGACTCACCCACCCACCCATACAGTACGGTGGTATTGAATTAAAATTTTTGAATTAAAAAGTTTTTTTTGAATTAAAAAGTTTGTATATTTCAAAATGAAAAATGGAGGCTAAATTGTTCTTATAATATATAACTAATTTAATATTATAATTAAAAAAGTCTGTAAGCATGAGTTGACAGGAGTGATTTTTATATTTAAAAACGTTGTCTTCGTATGTTTATTCTATAACACTTGTTTCAGACAGTGAATACACATCTATATGAAGCGAAAACTAATGGGAAGATTACCAACGCTTCATATTGGCAGCCGCACTACTAAGCTACTAAGTAAGCTCGTTTCGTCTACTACAAGAAGTCTATTTCCCTATCTCTTTTCGCTTCTTATAGATATGTATGCACGTATTTCTTTTTATGAAATGTCATCAATGAAAAATGACTTAAACTGCTCTCATCATTGAACTGTTTTTTTAACTTGTAATTCGTCTTAATTTAATGGTATTTTAAAAATTATAGGAGTTTGCGTTTAAGGTTAGTAAGCATACACGATAAATTAAAAAAGAAAAAAGAAATTGGATGTGATTAAAATATAATTTCAAACAAGAATCACGATAGTCTGCAGTAGAATTTAAACTACCGTCCAAAAGTATAGGAGAGAATGTTTAAAGAGAGGTTTATGCTAACTGGTCATCTCTTACCGTGATATTATGCCATTTGTTACAAGATGAATGTTGAAATTCGTTGAGAATAATAGCGGCGCTGGTAGCTACAGCGAGCCTGTTATTAATGTACGTTTCCCAGTCACGGTTGACAGACGCTTAGGAGAACAAATGTGACATTTAATTCTTCCAGAAACTTTTGTCCGAAATGTTTGTGAACAAGACTTGCTCCAGTGTGTCTAAGACACTTAAACTGTAACTCCCGGGGTTGACATATTATCAAGGAAGCTTATACTTACACAACAAAAGAACAAAATTAGTAATAATTGATTGTCATTTATTTCGGGACTCAAGGAAGTATGATCGGACATTTGATGTTTTCTCATTTATAGAATTTGATATGACATTGTATACAGATTAAAAAAAAACCGCTAATAGCACTAATCTACATACTTTTTCTGACCAGGTACCTTTGACCTTCATTAAATTTGTCTGCCTTGTAAAATCATGTATCAACATTTTAAAAGTATTGTAAAACACTGCAATGAAATTTAGACGTACACCGAGAGTTGACACTTCCTCTAATTTTACATGTAAAGTAAACGATAATGTCATTAACAAGTAGAAGGGATGAGTTTAAGAAGGAATGAGAATAAATTAATTTCTCACCAGTTCACGAAAGATGATCAAGTTTAAAAATTATAGATAAATAAAAAGTAAACAAAAAAATAATTAATCTTATGATAATGTTAAAAACCCGATTAACAAGGCAGATAACAGAAAAACTATCATCACCCATTTGGTTTATTATAATTGAAGAAGACGTGAGAGTCTTAGATATAGCACTGGACAATTTAAAAGATAAACTAGATAAGCTTCGTATTTGAGGGAGAAATGTGAAATTTCAAACAAATCTGGATTAGTCAAAGGAATTACATTTAGAAGTAAAGAAGATCTGATAGGATGGAAGAGTATTGATTATTGGGAATATCAAAAACTAAGGAACAAAACAAAAATACATTTTAAGTGGTCTAACTTGGCCGAAAAATAAAAAAGATAAATGGTATAGCAGGCATACAGTAAAGAAGGTAGCCAAGCACTTTCGTACATTTCTGTTGTTGTTACATTTCATGTGTTTAAATCGAAGCATTTTGAACGGTGCCTTTTACAAAATCAATATTGTATAACAGCTATTTAAGTACACTCCTTCTGATTCACAATAAAGTATGTAGCAAATGATTCAGCGGAATGTACGATTTGACCCGAAGACTAATGGCAATGACATAAAAGATGGAAGGCCGGGTGACACTTTTCTCCCACTGCGCTGCCAAGATGGCGGCCAGTATTGAAGGTAGAGGGGGGTACTCATAGTGTTTTAGAGTACGTTATCGACAATACATTTGATCAACTGCTATTTGTAATATGACAAGTTTTAAATGTAGGTTTGTTTCAACTTGCAGAGAAAAACTTTTTACAACATTCAAAGACTTAAAAACTTCAAAGAATACATCAATGCTATGATATTAGACTAAACCCGACCTTTTTCTTTGACAAATACGTAAAATATGTAAATACTAAATATTTTATACGCCCAGCTAAGCACTCCTAGGAATTTAGATTTTATCGCAACTGTCGCTTGGAGTAGCATAGCTTCTTCCTCACTAACACACACGTGTTTCCCTCTCCTCTCTCTCTCTCACTGTACCCCCTGCCCCACTCCATAAATACATAATGCCAGACTTTATACGCCCAGCTGAGCACTCCTAGGAATTTAGATTTTATCGCAACTGTCACTTGAAGTAGCAAAGACTCTTCCTCACTAACACACACGTGTTTCCCTCTCCTCTCTCTCTCACTGTACCCCCTGCCCCACTCCATAAATACATAATGCCAGACTTTATACGCCCAGCTGAGCACTCCTAGGAATTTAGATTTTATCGCAACTGTCACTTGAAGTAGCAAAGACTCTTCCTCACTAACACACACGTGTTTCCCTCTCCTCTCTCTCTCACTGTACCCCCTGCCCCACTCCATAAATACATAATGCCAGACTTTATACACCCAGCTGAGCACTCCTAGGAATTTAGATTTTATCGCAACTGTCGCTTGAAGTAGCAAAGACTCTTCCTCACTAACACACACGTGTTTCCCTCTCCTCTCTCTCTCTCACTGTACCCCCTGCCCCACTCCATAAATACGTAATGCCAGACTTTATACGCCCAGCTGAGCACTCCTAGGAATTTAGATTTTATCGCAACTGTCGCTTGGAGTAGCATAGCTTCTTCCTCACTAACACACACGTGTTTCCCTCTCCTCTCTCTCTCACTCTCTCTCTCTCTCTCTCTCTCTCTCACACTGTACCCCCTGCCCCACTCCATAAATACGTAATGCCAGACTTTATACGCCCAGCTGAGCACTCCTAGGAATTTAGATTTTATCGCAACTGTCGCTTGGAGTAGCAAAGATTCTTCCTCACTAACACACATGTGTTTCCCTCTCCTCTCTCTCCCTCACTGTCCCCCCCTGCCCCACCCCATAAATACGTAATGCCGGACTTAATACGCCAGCTGAGCACTCCTAGGAATTTAGATTTTATCGCAACTGTCGCTTGGAGTAGCAAAGATTCTTCCTCACTAATACACACGTGTTTCCCTCTCCTCTCTCTCCCTCACTGTCCCCCCTGCCCCACCCCATAAATAGTACAAAAGTACACGATTACCTCATTTATAGTAAACTCTTGCAATGAAGTTTTTATATTTTATTAGTTTATTCTTTCATCTAACGATAATTGTATGAATTTTAACTTAACATTTAAATTGATTTAAGTAAAAATATTTTTCAAAATATATCTGGAAGAAGATTTGTCAACTAAACTCTATTTATCATCTAACTGTGACTCAAACTATTCTTCTGTCCTACTAGAAAACACATAAATTCTTTCTAGCAATTTTTTTTATAGTTATTTTTCGACATATCAATCTGTTCGCAAGAAACACAAAATCACATAATATTTGTTACAGCTAAACAAACATGCTAAGGGAAATGTATTTTACAACATGTTTTGAATCTGTTATTTGGAAACGAAAGATAATTAGTGACTAATTTCATTTCTACAGTATTTTTGTTCAAATACAAAGACTTATTGGCCACAATAAACATTGTTTGATCAGGCGTAGCCAGATTGTCAGAGTACACAAGGTCACTCGCTAAATAAAGATTACACATAGGTTTACAAAAGGTTTTAATTGATTACATTTTGTTTTCATAACGGCATAGGTTGACATTTAGGTTTACAGGTAAAACGAATAAATAGAATTTGAAATGAAATACGATTTTATTTGATCAGGGGAAGTTGGGACTAAGAAGTCCCTTCTTCCACTTAATGTGAAAAAAAATACAATAAATACAATTTTGTCTTTAAATATAGTAATTACATCTGAATGAGAGTTAAGCTAATGAGGGTAGTCAAGACCTTCGGTTAAACTATGAATAATTCCTTTTGTTGGAAGAGGTTGACTGTATAATGCAATGGATTAGATGATTGGACAGTTGTTTGCCGATCTTGTATTCCTTCTCTGCCACTTTAATTAAAACCCACGTCGTATGATGACTTTTTTCTTTGGAAACACCCGTAACTTAATAGCGTTGACTATAGAAACAAATATACTGCCCAAGCCTATGAATGAACGTGCGTATGTGTTGCTACCTGACGGAGATTTGTTTAAGCTAAGAGTTGGGATGACTATTTGGTGTACTATGAACTCAGCTATTAGTCACTTCAGCTTGTCCTGGGGACAGAGGGTTGAAGAGAGACAGAGACAGAGAGAAGCCTCTGGCGCTACCTGTGAACCACCTAACAGAACTAATTTCACCGAACAGAAAACCCGCCTGCACGGGGTGGGGAGTGGGCAATCTTCTTGTTTCTATAGTCAAACGATGAGTGCAGATCTTTTGCGCTTGCGGCACAAAAGCACTTTTATAATGATTTAGGAGGAATATTGTTGTCATAGAACTTTCTCTAGAATATATAAATATAAAAAACGTATAGATGCACATGCCTATGTGCGTTTTTGCATAACTAAAACTGAAAATATTTGAATAAACTTACAACATTCCAATCCAGTAGACAACGTCAAACGTTCAATAAATAGAATTAACGCATTGAGAAATTAGATACAAAATTAAAAAAACTGTCCACTTTTTATAGGAAACCGTATAAAACGTTAAAACGTTTTATAGGATTCCTATAAAACGGTCCTTTATAAGAAACCGAGTTGTTTAACACTGAAGCTGCAAGGTTTTGATTATTTTAAAAGTTCTTAAAAAAAAAAAAAAACATAATAAATCAAAATCTATTTGAAAATGTTCCTCAAATAAAAAAGTCCATTTAAAATTATACTTAGAAAGATGTTAAGTTCTGTTTTAAGTATTTACGTTGTAAAACTAAAATTTTCAAATATGGAGTTTTAAATATAATTTTGTTATTGATTAAAACGTAGTTACTGTTTATTATGCAATACATATTTAACCACCTAGAATTGGTAGATTTTGTAAATTTATATTTTTTAATCCCATTTTGTTTTATTAAACATTATTTTGTTTACACCTAAGAGAGTAATATCTGTGAAAATGTATGTTAACATACTTGACAAAATGTTTGATGAAATTTGGTTTTCTCTAAAAAAGATGAAGATGAATAAAATGCCATTTAAATGCATCACATTTGAAATATTTCCTTCAAATATTGTCCAACATGATTTTTTAACAAGTTTTAAGTGGTTTGGTCACTAATGTTAGACATGATTATGTGAGACAGTCATAAACAGATATTCATTGATAAGTCAAAATTCAAGAATAGTTTAATACAGCAATGACAAAGTCAATGCACGTGTTTCTCTTGTGATCACTTACACATTTTATAATCGTATGGTAAATATACTTATCGTTAGCTTAGTTTAAATTACTAGAAACAAAGAACGCTAATATCCTGCAGGTACATTTCTTCAAATTAATAAAATGCTTTAAACTTTATCCACTAACTCAATACACTTTTGAAACTCTTTATATCAATAATTGCTGTTTATTGAGATATGTAATCTATTAAAAACTTGTACATCTGAATAAAACTATTTTTATTGAATGTTAGTTAGTCTATCATGTCATCTATCCTATTTTGTGATCTAGTATTGTGGGAATGTATTAGGTTTCTTAAGGCAAACGTATCAAGAATGTCTTTCACATGGAACTAATGATTGGAATATAAAATGCAAGGAAAGTAAAGATTCTTAACTTTACAAGATCAACTTGCATGATTCCATAGCACAGATACCCATAATGGAACGAATTACTTTCTTTTGGCGCTGAAATGTCTCTTTCGAACCAGCTGAAATGCTCCAAAGGAGTGTGTCATAAGATAAATGGGAGTGAAAGTTCGAAACGGGCTGTTATAAGAACATTGCAATACTTTAGTTTCTTCAAACAGAAGATAACTCTCGACAAGCGAGAACATAAAAAGTCGATGTGATTTCTCCAATTAAGCTTCCTATCTAGAGTAATTTCAAGCCATGATTAGTTTCCAGTGGCAGTAAACCTACTCAGGCTAAAAATGATTTCATCTGTTTTATCATCAATAAATACAGACCCATTAGCATCAAACCAGAGAACGCCCTCTCTTTCTAATAACTGATTGTTACTTTATTAATTTCAGTATTACTGTTGAAAGTTAAAAGCGTCGTATTACCAGCACGAAGGACGCTTTTACTGGGCAAAAAACTAGGAAGTATACCAAAACAGTACCCTGAGGCACACCACTAGACACATGTTGTATATTAGATTCCTGATCAGCCAGCCTCACAAACTGAAAACGATCATATAAGTAGGAAGATATAAGTGTCAGTGAATTTCTATGAACACAATAATATCTTAGTTTATCGATTAGTTCTCTATGAGGAACTAGATAGAAAGCCTTGCTCAGATCAAGAAGCAGGGTTTTAAGACTTCTTCCTTGTTTTCTAAACTATCAGTGACAAAAGAAACCACATTACAGTACTTCAAAATGTCAAAAATACGTTAAAGGAACATTATATATACATAAATCTAAACTGAAATTAAATTCTAAATAACGCCTTCATAATTGTATTAAATATTAATCACTAAATACGTATTGGTTCAAATGCGTTCAAAATGCATCATTAAAAAAAGGCAAATAACGCTAAAAAGTAAAGAAGGACTTTAATAATAATAAAACTCTAACCTTAAACAAATCTTGTACTAAAAATGTATAATGCATATAAAAGACACTAATAATGTAACTAAATAATTAATATGACAAAGGAAAATTATGGTCAAAAATAATTTAGTGCAGTTAACATTAAAGTTATTTCTTGGAACGTTTACAACTATGAACATTTTATTGCCATAACATTCGATGACAATGGAAGCTTGGACACCAATTGGAACTTGCGGAATGGTTTTGTACCGGGTTAGTAGCATTCCACAAACCCTCTCAAACAAACTTCCACTGTGTTTGACATGGAGTATGAGTACACATCACTCTTACTTGATATTAAATTTAATTTAATTGGGAGATTTGGTACATTAGAGAGAACACTTTAATTACTCAATAGTGATATGAAACTAAAGCTGGAATGTATTTACTTGATATTTGAATGCTTAACAAGAAGTTTAAAAACTCTAGGAGTTATTCTATCAGGTTTGTAGCTGTTGTGATGATCCATAAAAGGACAGAGCAAACTTACTTGGTAATAAATTACTTCGTATAGACCAAGTAACTACAGAGATACAGAAATTCTTTGTATTTGTTGGACAAGTTTTAAAGAGGATCACTTCACATACGTTGTGATGATCTATACTAGGGTACAACCAACTTACTTGGTAATAAATTACTTCGTATAGACCAAGTAACTACAGAGATACGGCAATTCTTTGTATTTGTTGGACAAGTTTTAAAGAGGATCACTTCACATACGTTGTGATGGTCAATACTAGGGTACAACCAACTTACTTGGTAATAAATTACTTCGTATAGACCAAGTAACTCAGAGATACAGAAATTATTTGTATTTGTTGGACAAGTTTTTAACGAGGATCACTTCACATACGTTGTGATGGTCCATACTAGGGTACAACCAACTTACTTGGTAATAAATTACTTCGTATAGACCAAGTAACTACAGAGATACGGCAATTATTTGTATTTGTTGGACACGTTTTAAAGAGCATCACTTCACATACGTTGTGATGGTCCATACTAGGGTACAACCAACTTACTTGGTTACTCGGGAGTAATTACTTCGTATAGACCAAGTAACTATAGAGATACGGCACTCCTTTGATGTGTTATGCACGTTTTAAAGGAAATCACTTCACTTAAAATTGGGTGATCTAGCCGCAAACCACCCGCTGCGACTCGAACCTCGGTTGTCACGATCTACCTACATCTTTGGCACTACTTAGGCGAATTGACTAGACACAAACATGTTTCATAAAGGTTACAGGAATATAAACGAATTTTTGGCTATATTAATTGTTTTCTAAATGAATTTGTATGTGAAGACCCTAATACTAATATATACTACAGTGATTTTCAGATGCAACATGGAGATAGTTCCATTTCCAATCTCTAAGAGGAATACTTAAAGAATATTTAGTTAAACGTCCAATCTCTAGATTCCAGATCTACAAACACGCGTAATAAATCCCACATTCTACACATTTGTATTATTTTTTACAGTTTGTGATAAGGCATTTTTTGAAACTGTAACAGTGATAAAATCATTTGTGTAAATATTTAAGCAAATGTAACACTCAATGTGGGTTCAGAGTTAATGGTGTGCTGTGATGAATAGAACTGAATGATAATTTTGCCCAAGGGGACGTGACAGGCGTAGAGCGGACCATTGAAAGGTAAGGAAGGGATGGGGGTTTATAAAACCTTACACGTGGAAGTGCTGAAAAAGCTATTTGGCTGGGTGGCAATGTCTAAACACGAGAACGTAAGTTCTTTCGTAGAAAATAGTATCAAAGAACCACATTTGTTCTATATATTTGTTTATTTTTTTTTTTTTAACTCCTCTTTTACCTTTCTCGCACAGTAAATAGTTAGCCATAAAACAACTCTTAAATAACAAAACCTCCTCCTTGGAGGAATTCAAATACGTCTCCATTATACACGAAATACTCTTTTGTGTTACCAGCCTTATCTAAAGGTAGGCTACATAAAGTGGAAGCGACATGGTTTGGTTGAATCTACAGTAGGATAATGTGCAAGCTACGTGGATTTGTTGACTCCAGAATAGTGTATAAGCTACGTGGTTTGGTTGAATCGAGGATAGGTGTAAGCTACGTGGTTTGGTGACTCCAAGATAGGTGTAAGTTACGTGGTTTGGTGACTCAAAGATAATGTTTAAGCTCCGTGGTTTGGTTGACTCGAGGATAGGTGTAAGCTACGTGGTTTAGTGCCTCAAATATAATGTGTAAGCTCCGTGGTTTGGTTGACTCGAGGATAGGTGTAAGCTACGTGGTTTGGTGACTCAAAGATAATGTGTAAGCTCCGTGGTTTGGTTGACTCGAGGATAGGTGTAAGCTACGTGGTTTGGTGACTCAAAGATAATGTGTAAGCTCTGTGGTTTGGTTGACTCGAGAATAGGTGTAAGCTACGTGGTTTAGTGACTCAAAGATAATGTGTAAGCTCCGTGGTTTGGTTGACTCGAGGATAGGTGTAAGCTACGTGGTTTGGTTGACTCCAAGATAATGTTTAAGCTCTGTGGTTTGGTTGACTCGGGGATAGGTGTAAGCTACGTGGTTTGGTGACTCAAAGATAATGTGTAAGCTCCGTGGTTTGGTTGACTCGAGGATAGGTGTAAGCTACGTGGTTTGGTGACTCAAAGATAATGTGTAAGCTCTGTGGTTTGGTTGACTCGAGAATAGGTGTAAGCTACGTGGTTTGGTGACTCAAAGATAATGTGTAAGCTCCGTGGTTTGGTTGACTCGAGGATAGATGTAAGCTACGTGGTTTGGTGACTCAAAGATAATGTTTAAGCTCCGTGGTTTGGTTGACTCGAGGATAGGTATAAGCTACGTGGTTTAGTGCCTCAAAGATAATGTGTAAGCTCCGTGGTTTGGTTGACTCGAGGATAGGTGTAAGCTACGTGGTTTGGTGACTAAAAGATAATGTGTAAGCTCCGTGGTTTGGTTGACTCGAGGATTGGTGTAAGCTACGTGGTTTGGTGACTCAAAGATAATGTGTAAGCTCCGTGGTTTGGTTGACTCGAGGATAGGTGTAAGCTACGTGGTTTAGTGACTCAAAGATAATGTGTAAGCTCCGTGGTTTGGTTGACTCGAGGATAGGTGTAAGCTACGTGGTTTGGTTGACTCGAGGATAGGTGTAAGCTACGTGGTTTGGTGACTCAAAGATAATGTGTAAGCTCCGTGGTTTGGTTGACTCGAGGATAGATGTAAGCTACGTGGTTTGGTGACTCAAAGATAATGTTTAAGCTCTGTGGTTTGGTTGACTCGAGGATAGGTGTAAGCTACGTGGTTTGGTGACTCAAAGATAATGTTTAAGCTCCGTGGTTTGGTTGACTCGAGGATAGGTGTAAGCTACGTGGTTTGGTGACTCAAAGATAATGTTTAAGCTCTGTGGTTTGGTTGACTCGAGGATAGATGTAAGCTACGTGGTTTGGTGACTCAAAGATAATGTTTAAGCTCCGTGGTTTGGTTGACTCGAGGATAGGTGTAAGCTACGTGGTTTGGTGACTCAAAGATAATGTGTAAGCTCCGTGGTTTGGTTGACTCGAGGATAGATGTAAGCTACGTGGTTTGGTGACTCAAAGATAATGTTTAAGCTCCGTGGTTTGGTTGACTCGAGGATAGGTGTAAGCTACGTGGTTTGGTGACTCAAAGATAATGTTTAAGCTCTGTGGTTTGGTTGACTCGAGGATAGGTGTAAGCTACGTGGTTTGGTGACTCAAAGATAATGTGTAAGCTCCGTGGTTTGGTTGACTCGAGGATAGATGTAAGCTACGTGGTTTGGTGACTCAAAGATAATGTTTAAGCTCCGTGGTTTGGTTGACTCGAGGATAGGTGTAAGCTACGTGGTTTGGTTGACTCCAAGATAGTGTGCAAGTGTTGTTTTTTTGGCAGTGTTGATGATCAGAAGATTAGTTAGGGGCGAGGGGATTGTTTACCTTTACACCCATTATGTACTACGTCATAATCAATAATCTATCGTGCATGCACCAACAACGTAAGGTATGGAGTTAAACACGACATCTTCGTAAGGTACTCTCACAACATGACTTTAAAACTACTCAATAAATATCTTTGCAACCCTTTAGTCTTGTTAGTCTCCTGTATGTAGGAACATACGCTAATTTAAAGCGTATGTAGGAACATACGCTAATTTATGTTCCTACATACGCTTTAAATTAGCGTATTTTACTAGTTAGTAGTTATTCAAGCATCATTAAATTATATCTGCAAGAAAGAAGTACAGGATGTGAAACAGTAAATTATATTATCAAACTCAAGAAAACAAACACATGGAGCATGAACGCACTTTAAAAATGACACCTCTCTACTTTGACAAATTGTGCAGTTTAGTAAAACAACTCAGACAGAGATTTCGCTGATGTGATGGACGGGTCTGGGGTAGTCGTTAGTTCAGCCAATGGCTCACATTACTTAACAGTACTTCCCGTTCTCAGGACTCACTTTGGTGAATCACATCAGAGTAAAGGGTCGAAGTGCAAGTGGTGTTGCTAATGTATGATGGCGATATTTGTCCTGAGTGGTGGAGGGGACTGGGGTAGTCGTTAGTTCAGAAAATGGTTCACATTACTTCACAGAACTTCCCGTTCTCAGGACTCACTTTGGTGAATCACATCACAGTAAAGGGTCGAAGTGCAAGGGATGTTGCTGATGTATGATGGCGATATCTGTCCTGAGTGGTGGAGGGAACTGGGGTAGTCGTTAGTTCAGCCAATGGTTCACATTACTTCACAGAACTTCCCGTTCTCAGGACTCACTTTGGTGAATCACATCAGAGTAAAGAGTCGAAGTGCAAGGGATGTTGCTGATGTATGATGGCGATATCTGTGCTGAGTGGTGGGGGGGGGCTGGGGTAGTCGTTAGTTAAACCAATGGTTCACATTACTTCACAGAACTTCCCGTTCTCAGGACTCACTTTGGTGAATCACATCAGAGTAAAGAGTCGAAGTGCAAAGAATGTTGCTGATGTATGATGGTGATATCTGTGCTGAGTGGTGGAGGGGACTAGGGTAGTCGTTAGTTCAGCCAATGGCTCATATTACTTCACAGTACTTCTCAGGACTTACTTTGGTGAATTACATCAGAGTAAAGGTCGAAGTGCAAGGGATGTTGCTGATGTATGATGGTGATATCTGTGCTGAGTGGTGGAGGGGACTAGGGTAGTCGTTAGTTCAGCCAATGGTTCACATTACTTCACAGTACTTCTCAGGACTCACTTTGGTGAATCACATCAGAGTAAAGGTCGAAGTGCAAGGGATGTTGCTGATGTATGATGGTGATGTCTGTGCTGAGGGGTGGAGGGGGAATGGGGTAGTCGTTAGTTCAGCCAATGGCTCACATTACTTCACAGTACTTCTCAGGACTCACTTTGGTGAATCACATCAGAGTAAAGGTCGAAGTGCAAGGGATGTTGCTGATGTATGATGGCGATATGTGTGCTGAGGGGTGGAGGGGGAATGGGGTAGTCGTTAGTTCAGCCAATGGCTCACATTACTTCACTGTACTTCTCAGGACTCACTTTGGTGAATCACATCAGAGTAAAGGTCGAAGTGCAAGGGATGTTGCTGATGTATGATGGCGATATGTGTGCTGAGGGGTGGAGGGGGAATGGGGTAGTCGTTAGTTCAGCCAATGGTTCACATTACTTCACAGTACTTCTCAGGACTCACTTTGGTGAATCACATCAGAGTAAAGGTCGAAGTGCAAGGGATGTTGCTGATGTATGATGGTGATGTCTGTGCTGAGGGGTGGAGGGGGAATGGGGTAGTTGTTAGTTCAGCCAATGGTTCACATTACTTCACAGTACTTCTCAGGACTCACTTTGGTGAATCACATCAGAGTAAAGGTCGAAGTGCAAGGGATGTTGCTGATGTATGATGGTGATATCTGTGCTGAGGGGTGGAGGGGGAATGGGGTAGTCGTTAGTTCAGCCAATGGTTCACATTACTTCACAGAACTTCCCATATTCAAAACTCAATTTGGTGAATCAAAACCGAGAATATGGAATACCGTCACAGTAACATTTACTTCCGTATTGTTTTATGTATTAAATTTGTGATCTTTTTTTACCAATCATCAATATTGGTATTTAACAATAGGAATAGAGACATAACATATGAATTGATTTAGGGTTCACTAACCGTGCACCTAATCATATACACTAATAGACTTACATTAATGAAATGAAAAACTTAAAATATTACCAAATTACTAAATTTATAAACTAATTTACATGATTTATTGAATTGAAACGATACAAATTTACAAATAATTTCTTTACAAGCAACATAAAAGTTTCAGTATAATTAATAAAATAATACACCACAACTACATAAATCAATGCTAGTACAGTTATTTGTGATGTATATAGATATAAAATTTGACGATAAAGACAAGTAAAATAGAAAATTATTTAATTAAGAACAAAACAATTATTATTGAAACTTGTTATATGAATTTCAAAAAAGTACATCCTGATTTTATTTTATACAGTCGAGGGGCAAATTTTAACGTTTATTTTAAATATTTTTGCATTAAACTATTTTCAACTTTACTAAGCTTAACAAATAATCCTATTTACCATTTCCAAAATAATTACTTGCAGTTTTTTTGATATGCAAAAAAATGAATATAAATAAAGTTAAATGTTGTATCTGTGGTGAAAAATTAAAATTTTTTAGTTGTCAGTTGATTGTCATGGTTTACAAAGATAATATAATTAACTGGACAAATCCTGATAACTGTCACATAAATCACATCTGATAATCATTACTGTCCACGTCACTTCGTTGGGGCGGAATGATGGACTGACGGAAATGGTGGTTTATGAAGCCATTTTGATGAACGAAACTCATCGTACCATCACTAGTGTTGGCAGTACATAGCTCATCATAACATTAACAGGACTACCAGTGGCACTACCATAGCTCGTCATGACGTTACCAGGACTACCAGTGGCACTACATAGCTCTATATAACGTTACCTAAAGTACTGTTGGCAGTACATAGCTTATCATAACGTTACCAGGACTACCAGTGGCACTACCATAGCTCATCATGACGTTACCAGGACTACCAGTGGCACTACATAGCTCGTCATGACGTTACCAGGACTACCAGTGGCACTACCATAGCTCGTCATGACGTTACCAGGACTACCAGTGGCACTACATAGCTCTATATAACGTTACCTAAAGTACTGTTGGCAGTACATAGCTTATCATAACGTTACCAGGACTACCAGTGGCACTACCATAGCTCATCATGACGTTACCAGGACTACCAGTGGCACTACATAGCTCGTCATGACGTTACCAGGACTACCAGTGGCACTACATAGCTCGTCATGACGTTACCTAAAGTACTGTTGGCAGTACATAGCTTATCATAACGTTACCAGGACTACCAGTGGCACTACCATAGCTCATCATGACGTTACCAGGACTATCAGTGGCACTACCATAGCTCGTCATGACGTTACCAGGACTACCAGTGGCACTACATAGCTCTATATAACGTTACCTAAAGTACTGTTGGCAGTACATAACTCATCATGACGTTACCAGGACTACCAGTGGCACTACCATAGCTCGTCATGACGTTACCAGGACTACCAGTGGCACTACATAGCTCTATATAACGTTACCTAAAGTACTGTTGGCAGTACATAGCTTATCATAACGTTACCAGGACTACCAGTGGCACTACCATAGCTCATCATGACGTTACCAGGACTACCAGTGGCACTACATAGCTCATCATGACGTTACCAGGACTACCAGTGGCACTACCATAGCTCTATATAACGTTAGCTAAAGTACTGTTGGCAGTACATAGCTTATCATAACGTTACCAGGACTACCAGTGTCACTACCATAGCTCATCATGACGTTACCAGGACTACCAGTGGCACTACATAGCTCATCATGACGTTACCAGGACTACCAGTGGCACTACATAGCTCTATATAACGTTACCTAAAGTACTGTTGGCAGTACATAGCTTATCATAACGTTACCAGGACTACCAGTGGCACTACCATAGCTCTATATAACGTTACCTAAAGTACTGTTGGCAGTACATAGCTTATCATAACGTTACCAGGACTACCAGTGGCACTACCATAGCTCTATATAACGTTAGCTAAAGTACTGTTGGCAGTACATAGCTTATCATAAAGTTACCAGGACTACCAGTGGCACTACCATAGCTCTATATAACGTTACCTAAAGTATTGTTGGCAGTACATAACTCATCATGACGTTACCAGGACTACCAGTGGCACTACCATAGCTCTATATAACGTTACCTAAAGTACTGTTGGCAGTACATAGCTTATCATAACGTTACCAGGACTACCAGTGGCACTACCATAGCTCTATATAACGTTACCTAAACTATTGTTGGCAGTACATAACTCATCATGACGTTACCAGGACTACCAGTGGCACTACATAGCTCTATATAACGTTACCTAAAGTACTGTTGGCAGTACATAGCTTATCATAACGTTACCAGGACTACCAGTGGCACTACCATAGCTCATCATGACGTTACCAGGACTACCAGTGACATTACCATAGCTCATCATGACGTTACCAGGACTACCAGTGGCACTACCATAGCTCTATATAACGTTAGCTAAAGTACTGTTGGCAGTACATAGCTTATCATAACGTTACCAGGACTACCAGTGGCACTACCATAGCTCATCATGACGTTACCAGGACTACCAGTGGCACTACATAGCTCATCATGACGTTACCAGGACTACCAGTGGCACTACATAGCTCTATATAACGTTACCTAAAGTACTGTTGGCAGTACATAGCTTATCATAACGTTACCAGGACTACCAGTGGCACTACCATAGCTCTATATAACGTTACCTAAAGTACTGTTGGCAGTACATAACTCATCATGACGTTACCAGGACTACCAGTGGCACTACCATAGCTCGTCATGACGTTACCAGGACTACCAGTGGCACTACATAGCTCTATATAACGTTACCTAAAGTACTGTTGGAATTACATAGCTCATCTTAACATTAACAGGACTACCAGTGGCACTACCATAGCTCATCATGACGTTACCAGGACTACCAGTGGCACTACATAGCTCTATATAACGTTACCTAAAGTACTGTTGGCAGTACATAGCTTATCATAACGTTACCAGGACTACCAGTGGCACTACCATAGCTCTATATAACGTTACCTAAAGTACTGTTGGCAGTACATAGCTTATCATAACGTTACCAGGACTACCAGTGGCACTACCATAGCTCTATATAACGTTAGCTAAAGTACTGTTGGCAGTACATAGCTTATCATAAAGTTACCAGGACTACCAGTGGCACTACCATAGCTCTATATAACGTTACCTAAAGTATTGTTGGCAGTACATAACTCATCATGACGTTACCAGGACTACCAGTGGCACTACCATAGCTCTATATAACGTTACCTAAAGTACTGTTGGCAGTACATAGCTTATCATAACGTTACCAGGACTACCAGTGGCACTACCATAGCTCTATATAACGTTACCTAAAGTATTGTTGGCAGTACATAACTCATCATGACGTTACCAGGACTACCAGTGGCACTACATAGCTCTATATAACGTTACCTAAAGTACTGTTGGCAGTACATAGCTTATCATAACGTTACCAGGACTACCAGTGGCACTACCATAGCTCTATATAACGTTAGCTAAAGTACTGTTGGCAGTACATAGCTTATCATAAAGTTACCAGGACTACCAGTGGCACTACCATAGCTCTATATAACGTTACCTAAAGTACTGTTGGCAGTACATAACTCATCATGACGTTACCAGGACTACCAGTGGCACTACCATAGCTCATCATGACGTTACCAGGACTACCAGTGGCACTACCATAGCTCTATATAACGTTACCTAAAGTACTGTTGGCAGTACATAACTCATCATGACGTTACCAGGACTACCAGTGGCACTACCATAGCTCATCATGACGTTACCAGGACTACCAGTGGCACTACCATAGCTCTATATAACGTTACCTAAAGTACATAACTCATCATAACCTTAACAGGACTACTGGTAGCAGCACTACATAGCTCATCATAACGTTATCTAAAGTACTGTTGGCAATACATAGCTCATCGTAATGTTACCAGGAGTTCTGTTGGCAATACATAGCTCATCGTAATGTTACCAGGAGTACTGTTGGCAATACATAGCTCATCGTAATGTTACCAGGAGTTCTGTTGGCAATACATAGCTCATCGTAATGTTACCAGGAGTACTGTTGGCAATACATAGCTCATCGTAATGTTACCAGGAGTTCTGTTGGCAATAAATAGCTCATCGTAATGTTACCAGGAGTTCTGTTGGCAATACATAGCTCATCGTAATGTTACCAGGAGTTATGTTGGCAAAACATAGCTCATCGTAATGTTACCAGGAGTTCTGTTGGCAATACATAGCTCATCGTAATGTTACCAGGAGTACTGTTGGCAATACATAGCTCATCGTAATGTTCCAGGAGTTCTGTTGGCAATACATAGCTCATCGTAATGTTACCAGGAGTTCTGTTGGCAATACATAGCTCATCGTAATGTTATCAGGAGTACTGTTGGCAATACATAGCTCATCGTAATGTTACCAGGAGTTCTGTTGGCAATACATAGCTCATCGTAATGTTACCAGGAGTACTGTTGGCAATACATAGCTCATCGTAATGTTACCAGGAGTTCTGTTGGCAATACATAGCTCATCGTAATGTTACCAGGAGTTCTGTTGGCAATACATAGCTCATCGTAATGTTATCAGGAGTACTGTTGGCAATACATAGCTCATCGTAATGTTACCAGGAGTTCTGTTGGCAATACATAGCTCATCGTAATGTTACCAGGAGTACTGTTGGCAATACATAGCTCATCGTAATGTTACCAGGAGTACTGTTGGCAATACATAGCTCATCGTAATGTTACCAGGAGTTCTGTTGGCAATACATAGCTCATCGTAATGTTAACAGGAGTACTGTTGGCAATACATAGCTCATCTTAATGTTAACAGGAGTACTGTTGGCAATACATAGCTCATCGTAATGTTAACAGGAGTACTGTTGGCAATACATAGAGCTCATCGTAATGTTAACAGGAGTTCTGTTGGCAATACATAGCTCATCGTAATGTTAACAGGAGTACTGTTGGCAATACATAGCTCATCGTAATGTTACCAGGAGTTCTGTTGGCAATACATAGCTCATCGTAATGTTACCAGGAGTACTGTTGGCAATACATAGCTCATCGTAATGTTACCAGGAGTTCTGTTGGCAATACATAGCTCATCGTAATGTTAACAGGAGTACTGTTGGCAATACATAGCTCATCGTAATGTTACCAGGAGTTATGTTGGCAAAACATAGCTCATCGTAATGTTACCAGGAGTTCTGTTGGCAATACATAGCTCATCGTAATGTTAACAGGAGTACTGTTGGCAATACATAGCTCATCGTAATGTTACCAGGAGTTCTGTTGGCAATACATAGCTCATCGTAATGTTACCAGGAGTTCTGTTGGCAATACATAGCTCATCGTAATGTTACCAGGAGTACTGTTGGCAATACATAGCTCATCGTAATGTTACCAGGAGTACTGTTGGCAATACATAGCTCATCATAACGTTAACAGGACTACTGTTGGCAATACATAGCTCATTGTAACGTTAACAGGAGTACTTTTGGCAATACATAGCTCATCGCAAAGGTACTTGAGTACCGTTCGCAGAAAACTGATCATCTTACCGATACAGTAGTATTGTTGGCAGTAAATACCTCACCGTATGATTGTGATAAGTGTAGAAAACGATTGTAGTCATTGTTACTATTCCTCAGAAAGAGCTGTTTATTAATAGCCTAACAGCCAGGGCAACTAAGGGACCTACAGCTTTACGTGGAATCCGAACCACGTAGTGTTGATCTGGTTTACAGCTAACTTACATGCCTGAAACTCAGTTCTCTTCCCTACACAACATCTGCACCTTGATTACAATCTAACAAGGACACCCCAGAATTCTCTAGTAGTGCCCACTTCAATGGCAACCATTGATCGTTGTAGCAGAATATAATTACAAATATCTAAAGATTTTTGGTGGAAAATAAGTTAAATCAAACATCAAATCGGTAATTAAGTAAGACAATTGTAACTTAAAAATCCAATTATAATATTTTACTCTGTTTGTTGACAAAGAGAAATTGTTCCTTTATGCAAGATATCAAGTTTGTATCTACAAAAAGAAAAATTAAATTTGACACTCTGAAAGAACCAGTTAAAGGAGGGATTTTACACAAAGGACAGAGGTCCTTAAAAGTCCTGTGAACACAAAAGGATTCGGTAACAGCGAGCAGAGCCTCTTCCTGTCAGCAATACTTGTCCTCATTTCCAGCACGTCTTGCACAGAACGACCGATCTGTTTAGCAATTACACAACTTGATAATTTACGCCATTAGTTACTTTTGAGGCTAAATGGCTAAATTGGGAGTAATAATTACAAATATTACAGGAAACTCTTTACAGTAATTAACAATGTTGTATTACCGTTTTTCGTAAGACAAAAAATGTCAGACGAGACACTGCAATTACTTTCCTTAAAACGAAATACATTTTAAACAGTTTATGATGTTTATTCATTTGTTGTGTGACTCAACTACTCTCAAATTTAAAGATTAAAAATTGCTATTATATAAAATAAAGGTTTGTTACTCTGCCTTGTTTATTTACTAATTTATTGATATATTTTCTAGACGACCAGCTATTATTAATTATAAGACTGACTAATTATTTTGCTCCTGGTAAAATAAGACATCCTTTAACTTCCATTAAATTTAAACTACCTTCAGGCCACCATATGGAAAATCTATCCATCTTCATACGTAATTTCTGTACATCGTCAATGGTAACTATCTCTTATTTTGGAGAGTAAATACAAACATCACCTGATGAGACATTCTAAGACCATCCTTCTGAAAGATCTGTGAAGTAGGATACAATAGTTCTTGTTCAGTATTTAAAAATTAAAGTTTGAACACATGTTCCAGTCAAGGCTGGATTCGAACCAGCGCTATCTCTAACTCCCAAATGACGTTCGGGTAATAAATTAACAGAAGAATAAGAATAGTTCTGTTAGTATATTACAAAAGTGGTACAATTTTATTATATTTAAAATGAGGCAAATTATAATAATCAAGCAAATTCAAGAAAATTCTTTAATATTAAATGATCTTAAATTAGTAAAACCAATTATGTTTACAAAGAGGCCAAACTCCTTTGTGTTAATTAAAGAATTTACTACTGCTGTATTCATAAAAAACTGGTAAACAAATAGCAAAATCGTTTTCAATGAATACAAAAAATTAAACTCTCAATTACTCACATTAATTGTAACTTATTTTAATAACTTGGATTAATAACTTTTATTACTTATTGAATGTCACTGAAACATTCAGGTCAATCCACTGAACATTCAGATATTTATTTAAAGTTGGATGAACATTTCCCTACCCTCATCTACTTCCGTTAGTGAGAAATATGCTATAGATCTCCTATGTCTAATTTGAGAAATTCAAACATGTTAAAGAAGTTCATTTTGTGTGATGTTAACTATGCGGCATGTCTTGATAATTGACCGTTATAAATGATCTCCTGTTACTTGACAAATGTTATTTACTCGATGTTACTCTCAATCATTGTCATAAAGAATTGAAAATCACAAAAATATACAAAAACATCTCCTTTAAGAGTTAAATGCAAACTTTTAACGATATAATGTTTTGTGGTTGTTAAGAGGACGTGACGTCTCCCGAGTACGGAATTCACATCGTATCACATTCACAAAACTCGTCTAACTTACCCCATTTAACTTACATCTGCCAATGTCAATTCAACATCAGTTCAATGGAGACCATTCTATAAGAAGCAAGATTCGAACCAACGGCTACTTTCATTGAATCAGATGAGAATGTTAGCAGCCGATCAATGAAAGCGTATTTAACACTTTGAATCGATTAATATTATTAACAATCCATTAATATTATTTAATAGTAAATGGATTTGTCTATTAAACGACTTCCAGGTACAGACCACTTGATAATAGAGACGTTTCCACGTTTGATAGGGAAGTTTTACGTAATGGTTGGGGGATGATTCGTGAAGTCAGTAAAGCCGGACGCCTTCAGTGGAGGGCATCTGATTGTTGAGAAATTTAGGTGACTTCCGCGTCTTATGGATAGAACAAATCTATTCTCCATAACAATCTTCAACAGAGAATAATTTTGTCACTCTCGCGCCTCCGACTCTCTACCTGGTGTTAACTTTGTAACTACTTATAACTCCGTCAACTATCAGAAGACCGGTTGTCGTATGTCCTTCCGTCCCCAAACCATTATGAGAGATGATCAGAGGTGCTAGTTTATTCCTCGCTTGACCCGCGTTTGCAGTTGAAAATACCTTAGAGGCGTGTCATACTTATTATTTTTTTTTCTTTTAATATGTATTTCCAGTTTTAACTCTTTGTAGAATAAGTGTAACTGGGGCCCCATCAGATTAGATTCTTTCCAACTGCTTTGATTTATTTAAGAAAAGTTAAAAAAAATAAAAAAAATCATTCGTATTTAAAAAATGACATAAAAAAAGATAATTCTGGTCTCTTAAAAAAGTTCAAGTTTAATATTGTACGTTCATTAATAAAGTTATAACTTTTTTAAAGTTAAAATTGGCTGTATGGAGTGTTAAGGTTGGCAATAAGATATCAAATATGGTGGCAGGTATAGCAGCTCTCAGAAGTGTTTTTTTCATCTTATTTTAGAAGGGACACTACATAGTTGATTACACTTTGGTTCAACGTACAAGAGTTGTCATGAGGATTACACCAACTATCGTCATGACACTAACCTCTGCAGTAGTAGTAGTAAGTGTACTGGAGATTACCAACACTTCAAGTGTTTTTTAAACGTTTCGAAATGTATAAAACTCCGCCTGTCTTCAGGCGCTAATTATTACGGTACTTTATCCTGCATATAAAACTATTTTTATTGCTAGTTAACCAAGCCACATCAATGAAGAAAATCTTTTTTTAAAATAACAAACTTATAGACTTCTTAGAATAGAATTATGAAGAAAACCTTTCCATCAACGTATGAATTACCAACTGCTCTACGTACGGGAGTGAGTGGAGTCCAACAAATTTACTAATATGAACGATCCAACGCCAACAAATGACTTTCAAACAACAATACTAAATAATGCGCACAATACTCAACAGTAGAATGAATGAGGAACATAACAATCATTTCGCTGTTTAAAAGTTAACACTTCTTGCTAGCTTATTGGTTAGCACGTTTGCTTCATATGCAGATGGTCACGGGTTCAAATCCCGGGAGGTCCACTTAAATTTTCCAGAGGTGTTTGGACCGTTGTCCTTCAACAACGTAATAATAATAATAATAATAATAAACGTTTATTTCCAAAACAAATCTACAAACATTACATACATACATGCATAATAACCCATAAATATGTTTCGAAAATATAGACCTCCAAGGCTAAGCCTGTTTGGAGGTACAGAAACATTCCTAATAATACACATTTGTGGCTATGAACAATGAATAAAATTACAAAAAAATAAACAAAACATAGTTCCAAACTTTACTCCTAGCTGACATAGTTTTTATATAAATTTAAATTTAATCTATTGTTAAGACAATTACTAACAGAGAGTAGCTTGAGCCTATAAATATTAAATTTTAAAGGTCGATATTATGTATTGGTTGAAAGTTACAGAAATAGGATCTGCTCTATTTCATCAATAGAAAATAACCACTTTCTTAAAGATTTTGTAAAATTGTTAATAGTTTTACAATTCCGAATCTCATTGGGCAGTTTATTGTACATTTTAGGAGCTTGGTAGTCAAACGTTTTTGTAAAATATGTGTTGGTTGGCTTAGGAACGTACAGATCTTTTGAATTGCGTAATTTATATTTGTGGATGCTCAATTGTGTACTGTTCCGACTTCGAATGTAAAATATTGTCAAAACTTTATAGGAGTACATGTATCTTAGTGGTAATATTTTCAATACACAGAACAGAAGAAAAGATGCTTCAGTTTTATTTTTCCTTAATATTAATCTAACAAACTGTTTCTGACTTGTCATTAAACTTTTTAGGTTTGAAATATACGTTCCCCCCCAGCATGCAATACCATAGTCCAGTCTACTGTGTACCAAAGAAAAATATAACGTTCGCAATACATCATTATTACAAAGGCTACGTAAAAAGTAGAATAAGCGTAAAATATTATTAAGTTTCTTCTTTAAATTCAGTACATGAATTTTCCATGTAAGCCCTTTTTCTAGAACAACACCCAAGTACTTTATGCTTTCCACGCTTTTTACTTCAGCACAGTCCACATTACACACCCTATATTTGCAAATACAATCAAGACATTTAGATATTATTTGATTTGTAAAATAAGCTTCTCCTCTTAAACAGAAATTTAAATAACTAGTCTTAGTCGAGCTTAATACCATGTTGTTTTTGAAAAACCACCACTGAATAGCCTCTAAGTCAGAGTTTATTTGATGTTCAATGTCCTCCCATGTATTATTTACATAACACAAAGCAGTGTCGTCTGCAAATGAAGTGACTTGCCCGTGAAAATTTCCACAACAGAGATCGTTAATGTATATTAAGAAAAGGATAGCACCTAATACTGATCCCTGAGGTACACCATACTTAATTTCACACATTTCACTCAATATACCATTTACTTTAACGCACTGTTTTCTACCCGTCAAATAGCTTCTAAACCAATTACAAGTGACACCCCTTAACCCACAGTTAAATAACTTATCAAGTAAAATTCTATGATCCACCGTATCGAAGGCTTTAGTAATATCTAGAAAAAGACCACTTGCCTTTTTGTCACTATTTAACCCTCCTGAAACTATATTCATAAAATTTAAAAGTGCTGTTTCCGTGTTCATTCCTTGACGAAATCCAAATTGATTATTACTAAAAAATTTTACCTTTTCCAAAAATGATACGAGTTTTTGTTTCATAATCTTTTCTATTATTTTTTAACACGTTGAGAGTAATGATATTGGTCTGTAGTTACTACAATTTAATTTTGATTCTTTCTTGTATATCGGTATTACTACGGCTTCTTTCATTTTTTCAGGGAAAACCCCAGTTTCAAAACTAAGATTTATAATATGCAATAGAACTTGAACGAACTTTTTACAGAATTTTTTTACAATTTGTGAATTGATACCATCTATTCCTGGTGATTTTCCATTTTTTAATGAATTAACGGCATTCAAAATATCATTTTCCACCACAGGACCCAGGAACATTGATTGAGGTATATTTGATTCTGTGAAATAATTTTTAAAATTAAGAGAGTTAAAATGGTCAGTTATATTTCTTCCTACATTTAGTTCTTCAGCAATTGACACAAAGAATCTATTGAATGTATTAGCTACTTTAAATGGGTCATTTTCCTTTATATTGTTAATTTCTAAAGTAATTGTGTCATGCTTTACTGAATTTTGTCCCGTAATTTCCTTAACAATATTCCAAGTTTCCTTGGTATTCCGCTTATTCTTTTCAAAAAGACAACAGTAATAATTGTTTTTAAGATTACGTATATCACCTTGCAATTTATTTCTAAATTCTATAAAATATGCTTTTAATGTATGATTATCAGGCTGTTTTTTTAGTATTTTAATTAACGAATTCCTTTTTTTAATACGCTTGCAAATATCATTACTAATCCAAGGTTTCAATCTTATTAAATCCCTGTTTTTATTTTACGTTATAATGCAATGGTACAAATGCCACTGGCGTAGACAGTAAGAAAAAAGAAAAAGATTACTGTTAATAGACTATAAAAAGTCTGTTGTTTTTATAATCAAGAATTAGGTTTAAAATGTTAGAGTAATTTATGAGAGCTGTCTGAGGATGACTCGCAGATCCACAAGTACTCAGAGTTAGAATGAAATATACAAACAAAACCTAAATTTAAAACAAATTTTGTTTTGCTCCGAAGAGAGTTGTTTATTTTTAATTGCAGTGTCATATGTCGGAGATCATAATGCGTTCAGCAAACCAGATTAGATGAACAACTGACTTAAACTGTGGAGTCACCTCAATTTTGCTGCTTAGTTAAAAAACTTCCTTCACAAAAGATTTACGATTTATTGAAAATACCGACCTAACATAAAGGCGTGCTACTTAAATATACACTGTTCAAAATAACTTACGTAGTCTGTGACTAGTGAGTGGGTGGTTTTGACTCGTCGGATTGTATTCTTGACAAACTGCCAGCTCAAATAATACTCGGAGATTTAACATAAGATATTTAATGTTCTGTCAAGTTCAGACATCTGGCTTTGATTGTTTCTCTTGGTGTGTCCTTTATTAAGTTCAGCTACTGTATCTCCAACAAATCCTTGTCACTACGCCATTAGTGTGATGGTTCTACTATTTAGTTTAACCTCAGACAGTAATTGTTGAATAACTCAGACTGAGAGTTCAATTCCTAAGAGACTTTCATTTTCAGTGTAACTGACAATGGATGAAACTATTGGAAATAAACAAAATTTAATAACAAAATATTTCCATTTTTTATTATTAGATTATCTACTTTACGAACTAGCTTTTTAAGGAGCCGATTGTATTTCTCGAAACATTCGTAGAAGAGCCATGTTATTAGATATGCTGTCTGAAGTAAGTATTATATACGTTTTATTCAAAAATTATTCACCACAGCTAAAATTTATATTACTTATATTATTGGAAATTCAATGTCAATATTGTCAAACAAAGTGGATATTTCAGTACCATAAAGTATTCATTTTTATAAATTTACAACACGAACAACGGATATATACGTTTAAGTAGAGAGGAATTGGAATAAAAAAAAATAATTTTTGACCCTAGTGAAGCATGAGTGAAAAGCATATTTATAAGAAATCAAGAGTACAACGGGTTGAACGGTTTTATAAAGTTTTTCAATAAAATAATTTATGTTTAATACCCATACACCTACTACACCTTTGGTTCTGAACGAAGCCAATACTACTCACAACAATCAGACGTGTTTAGGGGTTTGTTAGAACTGTAAGAGGCTTACGTCAGCCCCGCAGTGTATAGGTGCCCTTGTTTAAGAGAACAGCTTCACATTTACTACCTCAACAAATATTTACAGTCCAAACAAATTTTACTGTATCAGTAGTCATTTTTTACAGCTAGGATATTTTATTTTGCTTCATTCAATAACGGATTTATTTAATAATTCAAACAATGCTTTATGAGGTGTATCTTTTGAGAAATAAAAAAATAAAAACTTTTTTGTAAATTTTAATCAACGAGGTCTTTGTGATTAAATGTCCAACGTGGGACCGAAAAACTAATTAATTTTATTTTAAATTTATGTCACAGTTGTTTGTTGGTTTATGAAATATCATACATTAACAGACATATTATATTTAAACTTCAAGGATCTATTCATTATATATCATACTTCTGACGTAACATTATATCTTATAACGTCAGTATTATTTTCCATATTATTTAAGTTAAATTATTTTAACGATCATATTTAAATATGGTGTTAAAAGAAAGTGTACTTTGGAATTAAGTGCTTTGAAAAGTTACTTTTAGATTTTCTAAAAGGACTTCCAAGATAGTTGAGGTCTTAGTCAAAAGATTTAGCATTCATTCATAACTGATTGTTCAATTCGTAAATCTTATGTGTAGATGTGCGCGCGCGCGCGTGCGTGTGTGTGTGTGTTTTTTTTTTTCTTAAACTATGTTCTTAAAACTCATGGTGTTGGTGGACATGTACTTGGTAAAAAGGGCGGCTTCCATACATAAGAATCTAAAAATCTTTCTCACCCCCCTCCCCTTTAGCCTTTAGTGAACTTCTGATGGCTATCTTGCTCCAAGCAACATAATTAATAATGATTCCGTCTAACCTCATTAGTTTCCATTAATTATCTTATACAATTAGCAGCTCCAATGGCGGCTTCAAACAATACGGCTATAATTAATCAGAATCTACTCGCCAGAACCGTATTGTCATCTCATACGTTGATCTAATGTTATAAACGAAACTCCGTACAAAATTTATTGATTTGACGAAATTATTATATCCACAGTTGGTTTTACTACTTTTAAACAATTGAAAAAGAAACAATGTTAGATTATCACAACCGATTTTAATATTAATTTTATATTTTCGATACCAAAAAAGCAATGGTTTAATATAAATTTTTCTTGTTTTCTGAATATGAATTTTCAACTAAGAATTTGAGTATGAATCAAATAAATTTGCTCATCATATCTTACGTTGGCGTGTTCTTATTTAACTTATTAAAATTTTCAATCAAGGGATAAGATCGAACACTTTAGTGCGATGTCTGTTTATTGCCAAAAAGTCATGAAAGATCTTAATAAATACAAAGTGTAACAATAAAAGAAGAAAAACTATTTTTGAGCTTATAGCTACAGCAACAAAAGATTACATTTTCTCCGATCTGAATATAATGCTTACATCTTTAGTTCCAGGTGTATCTATAATTTGTTATCCAAGATCAGTTGTTTAGTTTTTAACTGTCAGAGTTTGGAATAAGAATTTCACAATACGAAGCTAAGACATAAGTGATAAAATAACAATTTAACAAGATTTTTAGGATGGTGAAAAATTTTTGTTTGTTAGTATAAATAACATCAGTCATAACTAAATAACACACGCTTATATAGTGATTGAATCGATATAACATTTCGCTAATGATTAAAAACTTATTCACATATAATTATAATTAATAAAATAGTTATTCATGAACTGATGCTAGAAAACAATCGATTGTATTTGACACTTGTAAGAAACAGAATATCGGAAAATTGGGAACAGGCTGGACACAAAGCATAAAGGTTCCTAAAAGTCCTGTGAATACAAAAGGATTCAGTAAAAATAGTTTTAACTTCTAAGGAACTTCCGATCTGCATAGCAGTTCTACAGTTAAGAATGTTTCTGAACGTAAAGTGAAATCAACTGTCATAAACTTAAAATTAAGAACAATACACTAATATTACACTGATAGTTTGGATATACACAGTTAATGACAGTTAAGAGGGGATCTGTGCGGCGACTTTCGGGTCTCATGGAGAGCACTATCATTCTCCATTATAGTAAAGTTATATTTTCTCAAATTATTCAAAAACATACCTTCTCAGAAAATTTTTTAAAATGAAGTTTATTGGCCGATTTTAACGATATATGTTTTGAAAAATTCTAAAATAAAAACTTTATAATTTGAATTCTTTTTGGCTTTCCAATTTCCTTTTGTTATAATTTTAGATTAATTTTGAAAATATAACTATAAGTACGTGTATCACAGACATTAAAATTTAAGAATATACGTAAATATATCAATAACTTCCATTACAACACCAACGAACACCGCATGATCGATATCGTACAAAGTATAGAGACTATGCAATGTTCCGTATGATGGCCTCTGTTATTTTCAGCGCAAGCTAGCGTCCTTCTCATAAAATTTCAGTTCTGTTTAATCTTTTGCAGTGTTCAGTGACATACTGAATTTGATATTATCATTATCTGAGGAACAATCAATTGTAGCTTGTCTAGGAATTATATATTGTGAGACAAATAAATAAAGCTAAAAGAAGATCGAGGATCCTGGGTGAAGGGTTGGTTGGAAGAGAGAAAATAGTTTTCACACGTTAGTTTAATAAGCGAACTGAAACATTAGCCCGACGACTGGCGAAATTAAATGAGTTTTAATAATAATTTAATAAAGTAATAAAAAATAAATAATTAAAAAAAAAAAAAACGAAAAACACACAATTATAAGACTCACAGTCAACACAATTCTGTATCAACGTAATTAATGGCAAGGTGGTGGGTAGACGAGAGGAGTGGGGCCCGCGCATGCGGAGTACCAACACTCGGTCGAATGACGGCGCTACTTCCACCAGACTATACGATTTAGTGCATACGTCGAACGTTGTATTAACAGATTTACATGTTCATTCGACTTGTGATTATCGAAACGATGTTTGTACTAGCTCTAAAATTCCCTTTACACTATGCGAATGTCACACAGATTTCGGAATTTCGCTAGTTCCGTACGATGATCTGTCCAATTGTTGTGCGTAGGGGCCTTAAAACACCGGCTTATCATTTGTCTATTGACAAATTGTTTAGTATTTTTCTTATGGTAAATAGCTGTAAAATGGCCGACCACTTCATTCCTCTTAAATATATATTGATCAAATTGCTGAAAAATGAAAATGAAGTATTGTAAAGGAAATAGATTTTCATTGTAAATTTCTCTTTACATTTCAGTCAAGAACTTTTTCAGTGTAGAACTTAAAAGATACTTCTATTAATTAATTATCCATGAATCTACTAAATATTACTCAAATTACAACATTTTCTTTGCAAAATTGTATCATTATAATAAACTAAGATACGATTACTATACAAAGACAGTAACAATACTTTTATTGAAGACGTTCAGTTTAAATATGTAACCACAGTAAACTTGGCAAGTGGATGTACACAAACGACCTGTTCTAGATATTAAATAATTGATATAAGCAACTAAAAATAAACATATAGTTAGACCAACCCCTCTCCGAACTTATGTATTAGTATACTTTGAATATATACAAGTGACATTATGCTACCTAACTTAAAACTACGAAGACAAGTTAGTAAAGTTATGTTAAAATATTCAAAAACCTGTGAAAATTTTATTAGGTTTGGAAAATTATAATTTGCTCCCAGAAGTGAATAACCAGGTCTATATTTGGAAATGAATAGTGAATCATCTTACCAAACTAATACGGGTGAAACTATTACATGATAGTAAAATAATTTATTAGTAAATATGTCGATACTATTCAGAACCGTTGTGTTTCGTAGTACCACCACGTTATGAACCACGTTACGTAGTAAGTTCTTCCATTCGGGTACAGAGGTCTTCTTTACGTATAACTTGTGAGTATTTTAAATATAGTAATATTAACGATATAGTTTAAATGATAAACTAGTCTTTTGTATTAGTAGAAAAAATTCAATAAATCTCCAAAATCGTATAAAATTTATGAAATGAAAAAAAGTCTCATATCAAAGCAAGATCTGAATCTCAGCTTACTAAATGTATGAATTAGTTCTCCCCACTAGGTTCAGTTATGTCTATTGGACCCTGTGTTTAAACAGTTCCCAACTATGCAGATTGATTGATTACCTTCAGGCATGTGTGTAAAGGATTGTACAGAGCAGATGGGTTGTGGTGAGGAGGGGGAAACGGATGACGACAGATACCGATGACCAACTACACCGTTGGGTTGGGTTATGTCTATTGTCTCCTGTGTTTAGATAGTTTGAACTATGCAGATTGATTACCTTGAGGCATGTGAATAGAGGGTTGTATAGAGTAGATGGGTCGTGGTGAGGAGGGGAAATGGATGACGGCAGAGACCAATGGCCAACTACACTGTTGGGTTGGGTTATGTATATTGGCTCCTGTGTTTAGATAGTTTCAACTATGCAGATTGATTACCTTGAGGCATGTGTGTAGAGGGTTGTATAGAGTTGATGGGTCGTGGTGAGGAGGGGAAATGGATGACGACAGAGACCAATGGCCAAGTAAACCGTTGGGTTGGGTTATGTCTATTGGCTCCTGTGTTTAGATAGTTCCTAACTATGTAGATTGAATACCTTGAGGCATGTGTATAGAGGGTTGTAGAGAGTAGATGGGTCGTGGTGAGGAGGGGAAATGAATAACGACAGAGACCAATGGCCAACTACACTGTTGGTTTGAGTTATGTCTATTGGCTCCTGTGTTTAGATAGTTCCCAACTATGTAGATTGATTACCTTGAGGCATGTGTATAGAGGGTTGTAGAGAGTAGATGGGTCGTGGTGAGGAGGGAAATGGATGACGACAGAGACCAATGGCCAACTAAACCGTTGGGTTGGGTTATGTCTATTGGCTCCTGTGTTTAGATAGTTCCCAACTATGTAGATTGATTACCTTGAGGCATGTGTATAGAGGGTTGTAGAGAGTAGATGGGTCGTGGTGAGGAGGGAAAATGGATGACGACAGAGACCAATGGCCAACTAAACCGTTGGGTTGGGTTATGTCTATTGGCTCCTGTGTTTAGATAGTTCCCAACTATGTAGATTGATTACCTTGAGGCATGTGTATAGAGGGTTGTAGAGAGTAGATGGGTCGTGGTGAGGAGGGAAATGGATGACGACAGAGACCGATGGCCAACTAATCTGTTGGGTTGGGTTATGTATATTGGCTCCTGTGTTTAGATAGTTCCCAACTATGTAGATTGATTAACTTGAGGCATGTGTAGAGGGTTGTACAGAGCAGATGGGTTGTAGTGAGGAGGGAAAATGGATGACGACAGAGACCGATGGCCAACTAAACCGTTGGGTTAGGTTATGTCTATTGGCTCCTGTGTTTAGATAGTTCCTAACTATGTAGATTGAATACCTTGAGGCATGTGTATAGAGAGTAGATGGGTCGTGTTGAGGAGGGGAAATGGATGATGGCAGAGACCGATGGCCAACTAAACCGTTGGGTTGGGTTATGTCTATTGGCTCCTGTGTTTAGATAGTTCCAAACTATGTAGATTGAATACCTTGAGGCATGTGTATAGAGGGTTGTAGAGAGTAGATGGGTCGTGGTGAGGAGGGGAAATGGATGATGGCAGAGACCGATGGCCAACTAAACCGTTGGGTTGGGTTATGTCTATTGGCTCCTGTGTTTAGATAGTTCCAAACTATGTAGATTGAATACCTTGAGGCATGTGTATAGAGGGTTGTAGAGAGTAGATGGGTCGTGGTGAGGAGGGGAAATGGATGATGGCAGAGACCGATGGCCAACTAAACCGTTGGGTTGGGTTATGTCTATTGGCTCCTGTGTTTAGATAGTTCCAAACTATGTAGATTGAATACCTTGAGGCATGTGTATAGAGGGTTGTAGAGAGTAGATGGGTCGTGGTGAGGAGGGGAAATGGATGATGGCAGAGACCGATGGCCAACTAAACCGTTGGGTTGGGTTATGTCTATTGGCTCCTGTGTTTAGATAGTTCCAAACTATGTAGATTGAATACCTTGAGGCATGTGTATAGAGGGTTGTAGAGAGTAGATGGGTCGTGGTGAGGAGGGGAAATGAATAACGACAGAGACCAATGGCCAACTACACTGTTGGTTTGAGTTATGTCTATTGGCTCCTGTGTTTAGATAGTTCCCAACTATGTAGATTGATTACCTTGAGGCATGTGTATAGAGAGTAGATGGGTCGTGGTGAGGAGGGAAAATGGATGACGACAGAGACCGATGGCCAACTAAACCGTTGGGTTGGGTTATGTCTATTGGCTCCTGTGTTTAGATAGTTCCTAACTATGTAGATTGAATACCTTGAGGCATGTGTATAGAGGGTTGTAGAGAGTAGATGGGTCGTGTTGAGGAGGGAAATGGATGACGACAGAGACCGATGGCCAACTAAACCGTTGGGTTATGTCTATTGGCTTCTGTGTTTAGATAGTTCCCAACTATGTAGATTGATTACCTTCAGGTATGTGTGTAGAGGGTTGTACATGGTAGATGGGTCGTGGTGAGGAGGGGAAATGGATGACGAAAGAGACCGATGGTCAGCTACACCGTTGGGTTTAGTTATGTCCATTGGATCCTGTGTTTAGATAGTTTCAACTATGCAGATTGATTACCTTGAGGCATGTGTATAGAGGGTTGTAGAGAGTAGATGGGTCGTGGTGAGAAGGGAAAATGGATGATGGCAGAGACCGATGGCCAACTAATCTGTTGGGTTGGGTTATGTCTATTGGCTCCTGTGTTTAGATAGTTCCCAACTATGTAGATTGATTACCTTCAGGTATGTGTGTAGAGGGTTGTACAGAGTAGATGGGCTGTGGTGAGGAGGAGGGAAAATGGATGATGGCAGAGACAGATGGCCAACTACAACGTTGGGCAGCCCATAAGAGTCCCCGGTTTCTCATCCTTTCTCACCTGTGCTAATAACCTAATAATATTACTAATATAGTCCTGTATATGCAAGTACATTATATATACATTATACAGTTTTATTTACTAAGCCGATACATAATGTTTGGTAAAGTTAACCAATATAGGTTAAAACTCACTGGAAGAAAACGGGGACATAAATATCAACTCGACCCCGATTGGCTTTAATACAGTCGCACATGTAACTATGGTAGTGTAGGTAAGTCACCAGGTAATAAAAATAAACGTGTAACGAGAGCCGAAAATCGATACAACTGCCCTATTAGGCTATCATCAGTACATACAAACGCCACTAGACGATCGTCGAGGTTTATCTCACTGCTGTCAAGGGCCACACTGGATGTAATACAGTACCTGTGAATACAGCCATTGCAGTGTAAGTATCGCCACTCTGTCGATCACTGATGGAACTAGGTTTATAACGGCTACTTTTATCACCACGGAGTTTAGTACTTATTTCTATATAGTAAAAGTATAAATTTCTATATAATTTAAAGCCATATACTAGATATTTATATTTAAATTTTGTTGAATCTATTATCAGTTTTAATATTATAAGTTTTTATATTATCAGTGAAACGAAATTATCAAAATTGTAAAACAACATCCAGGGCTCGTGGGCCCGACAAGGAATGTCACTAAAACAACATTCAGGGCTAGTTGGCCCGACAAGGAATGTCACTAAAACAACATTCAAGGCTAGTTGGCCCGACAAGGAATGTCACTAAAACAACATTCAGGGCTAGTTGGCCCGACAAGGAATGTCACTAAAACAACATTCAGGGCTAGTTGGCCCGACAAGGAATGTCACTAAAACAACATTCAGGGCTAGTTGGCCCGACAAGGAATGTCACTAAAACAACATTCAGGGCTAGTTGGCCCTACAAGGAATGTCACTAAAACAACATTCAGGGCTAGTTGGCCCGACAAGGAATGTCACTAAAACAACATTCAAGGCTAGTTGGCCCTACAAGGAATGTCACTAAAACAACATTCAGGGCTAGTTGGCCCTACAAGGAATGTCACTAAAACAACATTCAGGGCTAGTTGGCCCTACAAGGAATGTCACTAAAACAACATTCAGGGCTAGTTGGCCCTACAAGGAATGTCAATAAAACAACATTCAGGGCTAGTTGGCCCTACAAGGAATGTCAATAAAACAACATTCAGGGCTAGTTGACCCGACAAGGAATGTCACTAAAACAACATTCAGGGCTAGTTGGCCCTACAAGGAATGTCACTAAAACAACATTCAGGGCTAGTTGGCCCTACAAGGAATGTCAATAAAACAACATTCAGGGCTAGTTGGCCCGACAAGGAATGTCACTAAAACAACATTCAGGGCTAGTTGGCCCGACAAGGAATGTCACTAAAACAACATTCAGGGCTAGTTGACCCGACAAGGAATGCCACTAAAACAACATTCAGGGCTAGTTGGCCCGACAAGGAATGTCACTAAAACAACATTCAGGGCTAGTTGGCCCGACAAGGAATGCCACTAAAACAACATTCAGGGCTAGTTGGCCCGACAAGGAATGCCACTAAAACAACATTCAGGGCTAGTTGGCCCGACAAGGAATGCCACTAAAACAACATTCAGGGCTAGTTGGCCCGACAAGGAATGCCACTAAAACAACATTCAGGGCTAGTTGGCCCGACAAGGAATGCCACTAAAACAACATTCAGGGCTAGTTGGCCCGACAAGGAATGTCACTAAAACAACATTCAGGGCTAGTTGGCCCGAAAAGGAATGTCAATAAAGTTTATTGTGATAAGTATTACTTTCAAGAATCGTTCCAAAATGTATTAAGTTTGACACTTGGAAGAAATGGAGAGACTGGACACAAAGAGCTGAGGTCCTTAAGTCCTGTGAATGGGAGGAACACAAAAGGCCGGCGAGCCGGACCTCCCTGTCGGCAATACTTGTCCACAAAGCGTGTTAACTCCTCCTATATGGTTGGCCGTTCATATATTGGAAATGTACGTTCTAGTTCTCTTGAGGTTTCGAGTGACAATGAAGCAACCATAACTGTAGAAATGCATTACATATAACCAACTATGTTACCCGTCGTACATTCATTATAATTTATAAAATTATCAGTTATAGTAATATTTTACTTCGGATTAACAGTACTATAAGTTAAACAACATGCTATTCAAACTGTTTACACGGCGATAGTAGGCCTGATCCTGTACTATCGCGAGAGCACTCCACACTATCTAGTCAGCCGAGATAGTGCGATAGTTCTCGCTATATTACAATAGCGACTTTCAAACTGTTTACACGGCGATAGTAGGCCTGATCCTGTACTATCGCGAGAGCACTCCACACTATCTAGTCAGCCGAGATAGTGCGATAGTTCTGGCTATACTACAATAGCGACAATCAAACTGTTTACACGGCGATAGTAGGCCTGATCCTGTACTATCGCGAGAGCACTCCACACTATCTAGTCAGCCGAGATAGTGCGATAGTTCTCACTATATTACAATAGCGACTTTCAAACTGTTTACAGTAGGCCTGATCCTATACTATCACGAGAGCACTCCACACTATCTAGTCAGTCGAGATAGAGCGATAGTTCTCGCTATAGTAGGCTACGAAAGCGACTTTCAAACTGTTTACACGGCGATAGTAGGCCTAATCCTGTACTATCGCGAGAGCACTCCACACTATCTAGTCAGCCGAGATAGTGCGATAGTTCTCACTATATTACAATAGCGACTTTCAAACTGTTTACACGGCGATAGTAGGCCTGATCCTATACTATCACGAGAGCACTCCACACTATCTAGTCAGTCGAGATAGAGCGATAGTTCTCGCTATAGTAGGCTACGAAAGCGACTTTCAAACTGTTTACACGGCGATAGTAGGCCTAATCCTGTACTATCGCGAGAGCACTCCACACTATCTAGTCAGTCGAGATAGAGCGATAGTTCTCGCTATAGTAGGCTACGAAAGCGACTTTCAAACTGTTTACACGGCGATAGTAGGCCTAATCCTGTACTATCGCGAGAGCACTCCACACTATCTAGTCAGCCGAGATAGTGCGATAGTTCTCGCTATATTACAATAGCGACTTTCAAACTGTTTACACGGCGATAGTAGGCCTGATCCTGTACTATCGCGAGAGCACTCCACACTATCTAGTCAGCCGAGATAGTGCGATAGTTCTCGCTATACTACAATAGCGACTTTCAAACTGTTTACACGGCGATAGTAGGCCTGATCCTATACTATCACGAGAGCTCTCCACACTATCTAGTCAGTCGAGATAGAGCGATAGTTCTCGCTATAGTAGGCTACGAAAGCGACTTTCAAACTGTTTACACGGCGATAGTAGGCCTAATCCTGTACTATCGCGAGAGCACTCCACACTATCTAGTCAGCCGAGATAGTGCGATAGTTCTCGCTATAGTACGATAGCGACTTTCAAACTGTTTCCACGGCGACAGTTGTGTGATAGTTACTGTCATGATAGTTACTAGCCTTTAATCGCTGTATTGGATTTATTCCCATAAGAGCAAGATAACTACGAAACAGGACTTTGACTTATAGAATTAACTGTCAGAAAATTATAATATTTATATACTTTGAATGAGTGTGAATGTTACTAGAGAATCTACTTTTTAATTATAAAAAAAGTTTATTTGTAAATAAATAAAATTTATGATTTTTATGAAAATACATATGAAAAATCATGATTTTAAAATGCGGGTTCTCTAGTAGGTTTAACGCTTTTTCTAATGATGTAAAAATTAGAATTTTGTGAAAAATCGCGAAGTAACAGTGCTATACTTAATTGCTTTTTTAGGTGACTACCAAAAATCCAATATGGCGATTAGCTCTGCAGACTCTTATTGTGACAATTGTATCCTCTTGTAATTGTCTTAATTTATTTACGTCAAAAATATTTACAAATTTTAATGCCTGTGGTTTGTATTACAAGGAACGATCGTAACTATGGCGTAGACAAATTGAAAGATGCATTTTCTTGTGGCCCTCCACAGAGACGCCACACGTCAAAGTATTTACTCCACTAATGGCAGATCTCGGGTTTCTTGGGAGAGTAAACCTAAACACAAAAACACGCACAGACTCCGTTTTTCAGATCACCCGCTCTGACGAGTGTATCGAGCACTAGATTTACACAGTTGGTTAGTAAAAAAGTTGACTTACTTCGGACAATCAATGTAAAATATTTTAAGTACTCCAGCTTACGTTGATGTCTTTTATGATCTTTACACTATATAGTAAACTTAACATTCAAATTACATCTCACTGTCCTACCAAATATATACATAAGATACTTTAAATATATGAATAATTAATACTTTTTACAGCCAATTATATTCCTTATTTCTATTCCCAATTATTTATCTTCAATTTTTACTTATTAATTATTTTTTTCTAAATATCAATTTCAAACTATCAAAATATATTTATCTGAAATAGATCTCAATTATAATGGGTATTTTAGAACATACCAAGAGTGGAAAGATTTTGATTATTCAATAAAAAAAGCAATATTAAATACAAATCAGTTATCTTATGTATTTAATAATATTAATTTTTAAGAAGTATTAGAAAACATTGGCATTTATTTTTAGTTAATAGATAATACCCTCTAGATCATTGATGTAATAGTTTTAATTGAGATAAATATCCATGAAGTAGAAGCCCAATTTTATAGTATGACTGGTTTTCATTCTGTATTCAGATGTCGACAATGTGGAATAGGTGGAGGCATAATGATCTTTACAGAGAACAAATCATAGTTAACTCTTTAGATGTTGAGATGCACTTTGACTCTGATGAATTGTTGATATTAAGTATGAAAATAGCTAATGAGAATTTAATAATGATTACTTGTTATAGGCCACCTAGTCTAAATACAAATTAATTTAATTAACAATTAGATGACCTATTATGATTGGATATGTGGAAAAACGAAAAGAATATAAAATTATTGTAGTAGATATGAATTTTTCTTACATAACAGAAACTTATGGTTCCAATGAATACCTAAATGTATTGTATTCACATGGCCTATTAAACACAATTAAAAGCTACACAAAAACAGAATTCTATGGTAATATTTTGGTCTCAAAATGTCTAGACCATATGAATGTTAAATTAAATAATGGTAGTGTATTCAAATTATTTGTTATTGAAGAAAAAACTTCAAATGATTATTGGATTGGATTAGTACTTGAAATTAAAAAAAGATGTTTAAAAAAATTAAAAAAAGACTAATAATCATTCAGAATATCAACACATTTGAATACTAAAAAATATAACGAAAGAATAAAATCAGAAATTTGTTTGCCTATTCTAGACATAGACAGCCATACATATATTGATCAAAACATTATTGAGAGATTTGATAGAATTTATGAAGAATCTAAATTGATAATAAGAGTGAACAAGAGAGATGGTTTGAAATCTTGGATTAGTAATGAGTTAAATGATCTTATTGAACATAAGAATTATACATGAAGATGTTAAAAAGATACAGCTAAAATATACAACTAAGAGATACATTTAAAAAGATAAGAAATCAAGTTACAAATAATCTAAGGAAGGTAAAAAGAGAATATTATCGTAAATTGATTATAGATAACTCTAATAATTCTAAAAAGCATGGAATGTAATAAACCAATGTTTAAATAAAAAGCAGAGACCCCCAATAATTGATACAATTAGAAATAATTTTAAAATAAATACTGAAGAAGGCCTTAGAAATGTTATAGATGAATTAAAAAACTATTTTAAGAATGTTATAGAAGATATAAATATGGAAATAAGTGGTGAACCATTTGATATATTTAGAGGATATTAAATTAAGTAATTATGACATTTGTGAGAGAATGTCAATGTGTTCAATATGTTCAAGACATTGATGAGAAGTTACTATTCAAATCAGTAGATTCAATCATAATTCAGCAGCAGGACCTGATAAAATAAGGCCTAAAGATCTAAAGTATAATATTTTACATTTAAAACTAATTCTTATACAATTAATTAAATGGATTTTTGATACAGGAATTATTCCAGAAGATTTAAAAGTAACTTTAAGGCCTATTTTAAAAATAGGGAATAAAAAAGATGTAAATTGTTATAGACTGATTGGCTCTATATCAGCAATAACCAAGATAATAGAACATTATATTAGTAACCAAATGAATATTTACATAATAGAAAATAATATAATCAGTAAGATACAGTATGGATTCAACTGTATGGATTCAACTAGTAGGCCTACTAGAAAATCTAACCTCAGTGTTAAATCATGCATTAAATGATAATAAATATGTAATATCAGTAACAACAGACTTAACTAAGGCATTTGATGTAGTAAATTATGATATCATGTTACAGAAACTTAAAACACATAGGAATCAGAGAAAAATTATATCGATTTTTTGAGAACTATTTTAAGAAAAGGAAATTGAAAGTGAACATAGGCAAATATATAAGCAATGCTTATGAACAAACCTGAGGTCTTGTTCAGGGCAGTATTCTCTCACCAAGTTTGTTTACTATATATATGAATGATTTAGCAAGTCTAAAATTCAACAGTAGCCTACTTCAATATGCAGATGATAATATTTTATATATGATTCATGACAACCTGGCTACTGGTATGACTCTGATTCAGAATGATATGAACCTGGTGGTAAAATAATTTTATAATAACTCAATCAAAATAAATTCTCAGAAAACTAAGGTTTTTGTATTCAAAAATCATAGAATAGATACAGACTTTGTTCTGGGACTTGTATGTCATGATAGGAAATGTCTTAAGCCTATGAATAATACAACTTGTAACCGTCCACCTCTGCAAGTCAGTAGAACAATAAAACACCTTGGTATTCATTTAGACAGTGACACGAGATTCAAGTATCTAATTTATGTAAAATTCTTAAAATTGCACTATTTAAATGTCAACAATTACAGTACTATTTTCAGAAAAGTAAACTTGAACTGAAATTGTAAACTTGTAAAAATAAAACTTGTTACACTGTAAACTTTTAAAAGTAAGCTTGAACTAAATTTGTTAACAACCTATGCTATGAACGGATAAAATGCAAGTGAGTAGTTCACAAAAGAAAGTCAAAAGTAGATTGTTGAAACTTGTTAAGATAAGAACAAGGGAAATTTAAAAGCATGTTAACTCGTGTAACGAAAAACAGGAGAAGAAAGTAAATGATTTTGTTAATGTAAATTAGTCTTTTACTCTTTTAAATTAAACGTAGAGACCTCTAATTTGCATCACTGGATTTATTTTTTTAGTTACCTTTAAAATGAGGGGTCACATGATAAGGGTTTAAATTTTTAAAATTTGTAGTTGCCCCCATTTTCCCCCTTTATAAAAGGGGGGCAAAATGTTAAACCAGTTGAAAAGTTCAAAAAATTGTTATAAGTATGGTCAAGGTCTCATATTGATATCTCAGCCCGTTTTAAATTATATCCAGATTTCCAGGACATAAAACTAACCCTGTATATAGTATGGTTTGTTTTTATCAGCTACCATTTTTTCTAAACTATCACATGGTATTCTAAACTATGTGATCCATTGTTTTTATAGACTCTCCGCAATCACATGACTGATCTACTGTCAATCCCTATTTGTATGTCCAGTAGATAACAACTTAACAACTTGAACAGTAAACAATATGTTAATTGTTCAAGTATACGTTGAACAATTAACGTTGAACAATTGTTATATAACATAACAATTATATGTTAATTGTTAATATTACGTACAGTAATATTAACATTAATGTTAATATTACTGTACGTATATAGGTGGGCAGGTGGGTCAATACCACTGAATGTGTGTGGGTGGGCGGGCGGGTCAATGCCACTGTACGTGTATAGGCGGGCAGGTGGGTCAATACTACTGTACGTGTATGGGCGGGCGGGTGGGTCAATACCACTGTACGTATATGGGTGGGTGGGTAGGTCGATACCACTGTACGTATATGTGTGGGCGGGTGGGTCAATACCACTGCAAGTGTACGGGTGGGTTAATACCACTGTACGTGTCTAACCCACCCAGATGTGTGTATATATATATATATATATATATATATATATATATATATATATATATATATATATATATATATATATATATATATGAACGACAGCTGTTTGTTAGTCGCTAGTTCCATCTGCCCACTCCAGTTCGGAACCGATTCAACAGTGTTCCCTCCCGATGAGGGGAGGTTCATCCCACCTACACGTATTGACGGATTGTTAATTAGGAACTTATTTCGTCCATCAAAACTGTTCCACTGTTATATCGGTTATCTTTATCGGTGTACAAGTTTGTTTATATGAATAAACAATAAAGGACTAAGTCTTTTTATCTGTTTGTTTTTTACAAAAATGGTTTTGGTTGGTATTTTGAAAACAATTTGTGAAAATTACACAGGTACAAACTACATTTTGACAACACTTGATCTAGAGGCATTTTTACTAGAAGTTGCCTTGTTTACAATTAGTTTCGTTAGTAGGTATGACTAGGACAGACGCTTGACAAATTCTGCTCGGAGATACAACAGAAGACATTTAATGTTCTGTCAAGTTCAGACATCTGGCTTTGATTGTTTCTCTAGATGTGTCCCTTATTAAGTTCAGCTACTGTGTCTCCAACAAATCCTTGTCACTACGCCATTAGTGTAATGGTTCTATTATTTAGTTTACTTATCTAAACTAACGACTAATGCCAATGGATTACCTGTCAATGTGTCAAGTTAAGCTTTGTAATGTAGAATCATTTACCATTAGGACTTTTCCACTGAGACGGTCTGAAAGGTAATATAAATAAAGAAATAGCGTTATGTATTTATTTTGAAATGTAAAAATTCTCCTAACGTACGTTATCAGAAATAAGCGAAAGATTAAATCATGATAACTCTTTATTGATTTCATGACTAATAGCTTTCACTCTAATGAGGACGTATGTTTTGAAATTAAAATTAAATTAAATAAAAAAATAAAAAATCGACCAAGTACAGTATTTAAGAACTTTTATGGTTTTACTTTGTAATGCATCACTATACGAACTTTACTTTGTTAATCTGAAAACTTACGTACCTTATATTACTCGGTGTTGGCCATTTTATTTTAAATACATGGTCGAAATCATACCAACCAACATTATCTTTTTATGAATTACTGAATTTTAGTAATATAAATACTTATTGTAGGCGATACGCCTTCATACAGCAACTACAAAGATAAACAAGTGGAACATGTGGAAGTTATACATGTAAGAGGTTAAGCCAAATCACCACAAACATGGGATCCTCTTTTTATTGATAAACCTTGAAATTGAGAATTCTGATTATTTAAGTAACTGTCATAAAACAATTCATAACCACTTACTTCACAGGTGTTTATTATACCTGCAGACAATCTTACTGTCTTACGCGGTGGCAATCTGGGGAGCTCAAAGTTTATGTAATCTACACATTTTTACATTACAAAAGAAAGCCTCACGCATCATTTGTGGCCTCTCTGCTAGGGAATCCTGTAGAAACATCTTCCGCATTAACAATCTGTTTACATTCCCATCGATCTATATTTTAGAATCAGTCACCTTTTTAAAATGAAATTTTCATATGTTTACTAACTCTGAATTATATAAGATACTCTTACTCACTTCGAAATTATGACTATTTAGATATTCCACGTCACCGAACTTCTTTTTTTCAGAAACAAGTCCAGTTTAATTGCATTAAACTGGGCAATGCTCTGCCTCCGTATTTAAAGTCAATTGCCGATTTGAACAAATTAAAAATAACCTTAAACGCGTTATTGATACAGGTTGAATACAATTGCATCCAAGACTTTTTATGTAAATGACTTGATTTGTTCCTTTTATGCATTGTATTACTTAGACTAAGACTTGTATAGTTTATGTTTTTTTGATTATTACCTACGACAATGTTTGTTTTTTGGTGAGTAAAAATCTGAATCTGAACCTTATTCACAGTTTGATGCCAGAGAAATAATGCATTCTATGAATTCGTCATGAAAAACTAAACAATAGAAAAGAAAAAAAGACGATACTCTCTAACTAATTTAATCAATTCGAATAAATATATAATCTGAACAACGATGTTTGAAAATTAAAAAAGTTCCTTTCATATAATTATTACATTTAAAACATAAGTGTAAATACATTCATAAAAAAATATTTCATTAACTCCATAAGATGCACACATTTAATTTGGAATTTAGTAAATGTCAATAAACCAACTACTTCAGTACATCACAAATATAAATGTTCGCTAGCTGTGAATAATATAATATTTGTATCAGTCTTACTATGAAATAAAATATTACTTTAGTAAAAAGTCATTTAATAGTTAAAAACTTACACTGTAACTGGTTCAAATACTGGTTAAAATATTAAATGCTCATTTAATATTTTTAGATGGGATCTTGGTTTCCATTTGTTTATTGAGGAATACAACGAAATTAAAAACATTAACTTAGAGACATTTAAAGAATATTTCATTTTTTCGAGAGCTTCTGTTGTTTTTACTCGTAAATTAAGAATTTATCTTAATAAATATTAAGGATCTTAGAAAAATATGAAAACTACACAAGCAATGTATTTCCTGTTTATAGTTTAGAATGATAATTATTTAATAATTAGAACCATCTTTTCAATAAGAGGCGATCATGCTTATAGGCGACCATGCTTATAGGCGACCATGCTTATAGGCGACCATGCTTATAGGCGACCATGCTTATAGGCGACCATGCTTATAGGCGACCATGCTTATAGGCGACCATGCTTATAGGCGACCATGCTTATAGGCGACCATGCTTATAGGCGACCATGCTTATAGGCGACCATGCTTATAGGCGACCATGGTATTACTACTCTTAATTGCATTACTGATGATGTTGTTATGAAGAATGAGTGTAATTTTTCTAAACTAAATAATGGAAATGTTTTGTTGATAGGAGACTCAATTATTCGATATGCTAGCGAATTAAGTTTTAAGAGAGGAGCTATGGTAGAAATGTGCCCAGGTGGTAAAATAAAAGACATTAAAATGAAACTATTGAAACACACTAGTAGTAAAATTTCAGTAATATATTTCCATGTTGGAACTAATAATCTTAAAAGGTGGTACAAGGGACGAGCGGGCTATAATGGTGGCCATGGAAAACGCGAGGCCCTACATGACCTGGCCGACCTTTTGTACACAACTAAAACTCATTTTCCTAATGCTAGAGTCTTTGTAAACAGCATATTAGTTAGATCTGATTTAACATATAAGGCTCTCTTTGATTTTAATGAACAAGTAGAATTCATATGCAATAATTTCGGTGTTGTGTTTGTTGAAGCAAATTGTTGGATCAAAAGACAGCATCTTGCTAGGGATGGATGCCATCTAAATCGAAGAGGTAGTCATCAGCTTGGGAAACTGTTTTCAGATGTTTTTTCAGCCGTCCTTAATAGTAAACTCATGTGTGAAACTTTCACATCAACCTCTAGAAGCATGGACAGTATTCCTGTTATAAAGGAGTCGGTTTTAAGCGGAATATTTCCATCTGAATCTCCCACTGCGTTTCAACAGACAGAAAGTAGTTTTTTAGAAGTACTAACGCCTCAAGGAACTCCATAGCTAACCATATTTTATCTGGCAAGCTAAAGATGGTTCACCACAATGTGCAGGGTCTCTCTGGTAAACTCGATACGTTTCAAATGTTCATTGACTCGGAGGATCCGGACATCGTGTGTGTATCTGAGCATCATTTAAGAGATTTCGAATTTGAAGTTATATCTTTACATGGGTATCAGGCCATCACAGCCTACTGCCGTAGTTCGCTTCAAAAGGGAGGCGTCTGTATTTTCAGTAAACCTTCAATAAAATCCCAAATAGTAGATGTTTCACAATTTTGTCTGGAGGGTAAGTGTGAGCTTGCTGCTGCTAGGTTCCATCTTGATAACAACCAAACGTACCTGATAGTCACTGCTTATAAACCGCAACCATTTTCATCCTCAATAGCGGAGCATGAGCTTTTTTACAGTCGTCTATCGGATTGTCTGGGGAAAATCATAAGACCAGAGGTCAGAACAATCGTTGTTGGGGATTTTAATGTCAATCTCTCCGTTGCTGATATTAAAGTTAATAACTTAATATGTATGATGGCTCCTCATGATTTGAGAAATAAGATAATGTCGTATACCCGAGAATTTAAAAACTCCAAGTCCTTAATAGATCATGTCTACACTGACCTTCCCGATGATGTTTTCACTTGCTCAGTTTTAATTACTGCACTGTGTGATCATCATGCACAGGTGGCAATTGTAAAGCTATCAACGCCTAGTGATGCTAAACGTCCTAAATATTTATATAGGCGATCCTTTTCTGATGACAAGGTCCGTATCTTCAAACATTTATTGGGACGTGAAACGTGGTCTGATGTCTATGAGGGAGTTACTATGGATGATAAAATGCGTTTTTTTCAATCTTCAATATCCTTTTGTTTCGAACAGGCTTTTCCTGAGAAGAAAATAAGAATCCGTGAGAAATGTCCACGAAGCAGAGTGATTTTGAGTGCTGATCAGCAGAAACTTCGAGAGGAGGTTAAACTGTGGTATTATTGGACAAAAGATTTGGATTCTTCCCATGTGATGAGGCAGCATTTTGTATCATTAAAGCGGCAATATAAGTCCAGTATTAGGATCGCCAAGTCATCAAAAATCTTTAATGAAATACATAACTCTTCTAATAAGGTCAAGACTGTGTGGGGTATAATCAACGAAAATAGAGGCAAGAAAAAATATTCATGCCATATCCCGCAAAGTATCAAGGATGAAAACGGTCTTGTTATCAGTGATCCTAAACTAGTGTCGAATAGCTTTAATGACTTCTTTATAAATGTTACCCAAAATGTCCCTGTTCCTACCAGGAGTTTTCCCTTTCATTTTCGGGCTGCCCATAGCAAATTTTCATTATTTTTTAAGCCAGTCTCTATAATGGAAGTTACAGATATCATCATGTCTTTAAAACCTAAAACATCTTCGGGTTGTGATAAAATATCATCCAAGCTGCTTAAATCATGTTGTGACATTTTCGCCGGACCACTTGAACATCTCATTAACTATTCTTTTCAAAGTGGAGTGTTCCCCAGTACCTTAAAACTGTCCATTGTAAAGCCATTGCACAAAAAAGGTGAAGTTGATAACCTTGACAATTTTAGACCAATATCTATCACATCGACTTTCTCAAAGGTTTTTGAGAAGGCAGTTCTTAGTAGATTGTGGTCTTTCATAAGTCAACATAATATATTGTTCAACAACCAGTTTGGTTTTGTCAAGGGAGGCTCCACTGTCAGGGCTATGTTCACGCTTTTAAATAAAGTAGTATGTGCCTTAGATAGAGGTATGAATGCTTCGGGTGTCTTTTTTGATCTGCGAAAGGCATTTGATATGGTTCCGCACGAAATTCTACTGGGAAAACTGGATAGGATTGGAGTACGTGGTGTGGCAAAGCAATGGTTTTCGTCTTATTTAAGGGATCGCAAACAAGTTGTCGAGATGTTTTATGTGGACGGTGTCACTTTGAAGCTTTGTCGTTCTGATGTGCAAACGGTTATGGCAGGAGTTCCCCAGGGCTCCATACTTGGGCCCCTTTTATTTATTCTATATATAAATGACCTGAGGAGTTGTGTTCCTGATGCTCATTTGTGTCTATTTGCTGACGACACGTCAATTATAATGGATAACCATTGTCGTAATTCATTGGAGGTCAACACTTTTGTGAACTCTAATAGGATTGTCCAATGGTTTCAGGAAAATGGGTTAGTCATAAACACTGATAAAACTAATTTACTGGACTTCTCAATCACAGGAAAGCGGGATGATGATCTCAGTGTTTGGGTCGGTGATATTGAGGTATTTTCTCAACACTCGGTGAAGTTCTTGGGCTTATCTGTAGACAGAAATTTGAATTTCTATTCCCACATAAATAATGTAGCTCGGAAAGTGTGTTCTGGAATTTTTGTGCTTCGTACACTTTCACAGTTTACAAACAGTGCAGTCCTTCTTACTACATACTATGCTTTAATATTGCCGTACTTGTCGTATGCAGTAACTATCTGGGGGTCAGAAAGATCATTAACCAAACGCATATTTGTTTTACAAAAGAGGGCATTGCGAATTGTTGCTGGAATTCGTCAAGGAGAGTCGTGCAAAAATATTTTTCAGAACTTGAACGTTTTAACTTTTCCTAGCATATACATTTTTCATACCTTACTTTTTTTTAAACAGAACCATAGTTTTTTTCAGTCCCTTGTTCCACAGTCAAAATACAACCTGAGAAATAAACATAAACTTAACATTCCCTACCATACCACTTCTTTCTTTGAAAACCACACCTACTATAACGCCGTAATCTTATTCAACGCCCTTCCTGAATTCCTTAAAACAGAAACGGACTTCATTACTTTCAAGAAAAGACTTAAGACTTTTTTAGTTGATAAGTGTTTTTATTCTGTGGATGAATATATTAAAAATAGTTAGAATAAGACTATTTTAATTTAACTTTAATTTTAGATCTAATTTATGACGCAAGCCATTGCATATTGTATTTGTTTCACGGCAATAAAGTATATTTGATTTGATTTGATTTGATTAGGCGACTATGCTTATAGGCGACCATGCTTATAGGCGACCATGCTTATAGGCGACCATGCTTATAGGCGACCATGCTTATAGGCGACCATGCTATGAGAACAACGTCTTTATAGATTTTCTTCATCATGGGTTTCAAAATCAAACTAAATTTCACTAATATCACTACTTGGTAATTATTTGATGGGTACATTTCTTACACAATTGAACTTATATTAAAATTATCTTTGACAAATTAAATCCTTATGGCATTGACAACTTAATAAAATGTTTTATTGAATATTTCTAATGTATTTGTCCTTTGAAAAATTATAAAATATTCATTCTTTAAATTTTAATCATATCATGCTTTTCTTTTAAGATTTAGGATTAATATGTTGTACTATAAATTTGAATTGAGAAGTTATATATGATATTTTTAAAAATAAATTATTATAAAATGATTAAAGTTTTCTTCTACAGAAAATCACATGTTATACTAGTCAATGTTTAACAAATATTGTTTAGTTGTTTCCAAAAAATTAGCATTAAATATAGAAAAAATGACAAGTAACTTTGAATAAGGAAACAGTGCTTATTATAACTCTGACAGTACTAATAAGCCAGCGTACTTCTTTTCGAACGGCCAAAGGAAATTACAGATTTCACAACAGACAGCAGGAAATTACAGAGAGGCCAACTTAGGCAAAGCTTTTATAAAAGGATTATTCAAGGACTTTGAGCACTTACCAATAATACAATTAAATAACAACGGTGTTAATTAATATTGATTAAATATTAATAACAAATTTGGCAACCATAAAGCATAACATTTTATGCTTAAAACATATGAACTTTTCGAACGTCCACTTTATCTTCACAATTTTCATGTAAAATATGTGTTTTTTTTGTCTTACGTATAATTTTACTAAAGTTAATATTCATCAATTATAAAATATACTGTTTATATATCATCAAACACAAAACATTCATTAGAAAAGTAACAAAACTAATGAGAAAGCCAAGGTACCACAAATAAAGACGAAATTCTCTCTTTACCCACTTGAAAGAGTAACAGAAAAGACTGCTAAGTGAAATGTGTTTTCAGGAAGGATTTTGTCTGACTTTAAAGACATCTTACATTGGCGTCTCCTTAGACTTCTTTCGCAAAAATAATAAAAGAGTACATTTATATTAAGTAACGAATGACAAAATGATAATAATATAATTCCGTGTGCTGATACAGCATTTTACTAAGAGAAAAAGAGCCTAAAGATTACAGCATGGATTTCTTATGATCCTGTCTTTGTCCTTCTTGGTCAGTCTAAGATTCTTAGATTTTTCAACCCTTATTTACTTGTTTTATTTCCACAATGCACATAGCAATTTTCCAACAATTACTACTAAAAAAGTAAAACAGGTTTCTTTCTGTATTTTACTTAAAATTTTATGAAAACTAAAAAGTTAAACTAAATTTATTTGACAAATTTACCAATGTAAACAAAAGATGGTAACACTCTAGCTGAATTAAGATGTTTTTATGTTGGCTTGGGACATTAAACAATAATGTTAAACTCAAACCCCTGATATTTACCATCTAAGGTTTCAATTTCATAAAATACTAGGGTTAATTATTTAAATGAGTTTTAAGTAATTCACTACATATTGTACTAGTCATTCAATTATTGTCAATATGTCATACTGAGAATATTTAACGGAAGTTATATCTTAATGACGACCTTCTGATTTTAATGCATGCATTTTAAAAATCACACCTTTGAAACAAAACATCAAAATAATTAAAATTAGATTTTTTGAAAGTGTTTAATTATTCCTCGGATTCTTGGTGAAATATATTATATAAAAGTTATGATATACATTATTTTAGACATAACTATTTAATTGAAACTGTAATTACATTAATAACTCTACAATAAACAATAATGATGAATAAGTACAATGTAAACTGAGGAATCGATTCAAACATTTCACTTTTCATTAATTCATCTTTTTTTAAATGTTGTGTTAATAAATTGTATTTATAACGATAAAACACGAAGTCTAACTATAGGAGTAGTTAAAACTGGATTCTAAAGTACTGCAACAATATTACATGATAAAATGATCTCACCATTAAACAAATAATATAATACTGCGTTAAAAATACACAGGCATAGAAATATTTACTTTATAAAAGAACCTTAAATTCAATCTACAACTAACGGTGTTAGGGCATGGCTGTTTGCATCTCAACACTTGAGTTCTCAATTATGATAATTATTGACACTGTTTACGTGTAATTGATAATTATGCAATGTGATGTAAGTTCATGAGAGTGAGAAGAGACGGAAATGGAGCAGACAGAGACCGATAGCCAACTCCACTTTTGGGGTGAGATCATCAATAACGTGTCTGTGATTAACGTTACCCACTCACGTCTCAACACACACCAGCATGTCTCCACAATATAAGTGGACGTAAGTTTCACTAACTTTCAGTTCATGGGTGGGAAGGGAGAATGGAATACGTCAAAGACCGATGGACGAAGATGGTCGTTTGTTTGTTCAGCCAATGGTTCACATCACATCGCAATATTTCCAGTTCTCAGGACTCACTTTGGTGAATCACATTAGAGTTAAGGGTCAAAGTGCAAGGGATGTTGCTGATGTATGATGGCGATATCTGTGCTGAGTGTGGAGGGGACTGGGGTAGTCGTTAGTTCAGCCAATGGTGATCACATTACTTAACAGCACTTCCCGTTCTCAGGACACACTTTGGTGAATCACATGAGAGTAAAGGGTCGAAGTGCAAAGGATGTTGCTGATGTATGATGGCGATATTTGTGCTGAGTCGTGGAGGGGACTGGGGTAGTCGTTAGTTCAGCCAATGGCTCACATTACTTAACAGCACTTCCCGTTCTCAGGACTCACGTTGGTGAATGACATGAGAGTCAAGGGTCGAAGTGCAAGGGATGTTGCTGATGTATGATGGCGATATTTGTGCTGAGTGGTGGAGGGGACTGGGGTAGTCGTTAGTTCAGCCAATGGCTCACATTACTTAACAGCACTTCCCGTTCTCAGGACTCACTTTGGTGAATCACATGAGAGTAAAGGGTCGAAGTGCAAGGGATGTTGCTGATGTATGATGGCGATATTTGTGCTGAGTGGTGGAGGGGACTGGGGTAGTCGTTAGTTCAGCTAATGGTTCACATTACTTCACAGTACTTCCCGTTCTCAGGACTCACTTTGGTGAATCACATCACAGTAAAGGGTCGAAGTGCAAGGGATGTTGCTGATGTATGATGGTGATGTCTGTGCTGAGTGGTGGAGGGGACTGGGGTAGTCGTTTCTTCAGCTAATGGCTCACATTACTTCACAGTACTTCCCGTTCTCAGGACTCACTTTGGTGAATCACATCACAGTAAAGGGTCGAAGTGCAAGGGATGTTGCTGATGTATGATGGCGATATCTGTGCTGAGTCGTGGAGGGGACTGGGGTAGTCGTTAGTTCAGCTAATGGCTCACAGTACTTCCCATTCTCAGGACTCACTTTGGTGAATCACATCACAGTAAAGGGTCGAAGTGCAAGGGATGTTGCTGATGTATGATGGTGATATTTGTGCTGCGTGGTGGAGGGGACTGGGGTAGTCGTTAGTTCAGCCAATGGCTCACATTACTTCACAGTACTTCTCAGGACTCACTTTAGTGAATCACATCAGAGTAAAGGTCGAAGTGCAAGGGATGTTGCTGATGTAAGATGGCGATATTTGTGCTGAGTGGTGGAGGGGACTGGGGTAGTCGTTAGTTAAACCAATGGTTCACATTACTTCACAGAACTTCCCGTTCTCAGGACTCACTTTGGTGAATCACATCACAGTAAAGGGTCGAAGTGCAAGGGATGTTGCTGATGTATGATGGCGATATCTGTGCTGAGTGGTGGAGGGTGACTGTGGTAGTCGTTTGTTGAGCCAATGGTTCACATTACTTCACAGTACTTCTCAGGACTCACTTTGGTGAATCAAATCAGAGTAAAGGTTGAAGTGCAAGGGATGTTGCTGATGTATGATGGCGATATCTGTGCTGAGTGGTGGAGGGGACTGGGGTAGTCGTTTGTTCAGCCAATGGTTCACATTACTTCACAGTACTTCTCAGGACTCACTTTGGTGAATCACATCAGAGTAAAGGGTCGAAGTGCAAGGGATGTTGCTGATGTATGATGGCGATATCTGTGCTGAGTGGTGGAGGGTGACTGTGGTAGTCGTTTGTTCAGCCAATGGTTCACATTACTTCACAGTACTTCTCAGGACTCACTTTGGTGAATCAAATCAGAGTAAAGGTCGAAGTGCAAAGGATGTTGCTGATGTATGATGGCGATATTTGTGCTGAGTCGTGGAGGGGACTGGGGTAGTCGTTAGTTCAGCCAATGGCTCACATTACTTAACAGCACTTCCCGTTCTCAGGACTCACTTTGGTGAATCATACCAGAGTAAAGGGTCGAAATGCAAGGGATGTTGCTGATGTATGATGGCGATATTTGTGCTGAGTGGTGGAGGGGACTGGGGTAGTCGTTAGTTCAGCCAATGGCTCACATTACTTAACAGCACTTCCCGTTCTCAGGACTCACTTTGGTGAATCACATGAGAGTAAAGGGTCGAAGTGCAAGGGATGTTGCTGATGTATGATGGCGATATTTGTGCTGAGTGGTGGAGGGGACTGGGGTAGTCGTTAGTTCAGCTAATGGTTCACATTACTTCACAGTACTTCCCGTTCTCAGGACTCACTTTGGTGAATCACATCACAGTAAAGGGTCGAAGTGCAAGGGATGTTGCTGATGTATGATGGTGATATCTGTGCTGAGTGGTGGAGGGGACTGGGGTAGTCGTTTCTTCAGCTAATGGCTCACATTACTTCACAGTACTTCCCGTTCTCAGGACTCACTTTGGTGAATCACATCACAGTAAAGGGTCGAAGTGCAAGGGATGTTGCTGATGTATGATGGCGATATTTGTGCTGAGTGGTGGAGGGGACTGGGGTAGTCGTTAGTTAAACCAATGGTTCACATTACTTCACAGAACTTCCCGTCCTCAGGACTCACTTTGGTGAATCACATCAGAGTAAAGGGTCGAAGTGCAAGGGATGTTGCTGATGTATGATGGCGATATCTGTGCTGAGTGGTGGAGGGTGACTGTGGTAGTCGTTTGTTGAGCCAATGGTTCACATTACTTCACAGTACTTCTCAGGACTCACTTTGGTGAATCACATCACAGTAAAGGGTCGAAGTGCAAGGGATGTTGCTGATGTATGATGGCGATATCTGTGCTGAGTGGTGGAGGGTGACTGTGGTAGTCGTTTGTTCAGCCAATGGTTGACATTACTTCACAGTACTTCTCAGGACTCACTTTTGTGAATCAAATCAGAGTAAAGGTCGAAGTGCAAGGGATGTTGCTGATGTATGATGGCGATATCTGTGCTGAGGGGTGGAGGGTGACTGTGGTAGTCGTTTGTTCAGCCAATGGTTCACATTACTTCACAGTACTTCTCAGGACTCACTTTTGTGAATCACATCAGAATAAAGGTCGAAGTGCAAGGGATGTTGCTGATGTATGATGGCGATATCTGTGCTGAGTGGTGGAGGGGACTGGGGTAGTCGTTAGTTCAGCCAATGGTTCACATTACTTCACAGTACTTCTCAGGACTCACTTTGGTGAATCACATCAGAGTAAAGGGTCGAAGTGCAAGGGATGTTGCTGATGTAAGATGGCGATATTTGTGCTGAGTGGTGGAGGGGACTGGGGTAGTCGTTAGTTAAACCAATGGTTCACATTACTTCACAGAACTTCCCGTTCTCAGGACTCACTTTGGTGAATCACATCACAGTAAAGGGTCGAAGTGCAAGGGATGTTGCTGATGTATGATGGCGATATCTGTGCTGAGTGGTGGAGGGTGACTGTGGTAGTCGTTTGTTGAGCCAATGGTTCACATTACTTCACAGTACTTCTCAGGACTCACTTTGGTGAATCAAATCAGAGTAAAGGTTGAAGTGCAAGGGATGTTGCTGATGTATGATGGCGATATCTGTGCTGAGTGGTGGAGGGGACTGGGGTAGTCGTTTGTTCAGCCAATGGTTCACATTACTTCACAGTACTTCTCAGGACTCACTTTGGTGAATCACATCAGAGTAAAGGGTCGAAGTGCAAGGGATGTTGCTGATGTATGATGGCGATATCTGTGCTGAGTGGTGGAGGGTGACTGTGGTAGTCGTTTGTTCAGCCAATGGTTCACATTACTTCACAGTACTTCTCAGGACTCACTTTGGTGAATCAAATCAGAGTAAAGGTCGAAGTGCAAAGGATGTTGCTGATGTATGATGGCGATATTTGTGCTGAGTCGTGGAGGGGACTGGGGTAGTCGTTAGTTCAGCCAATGGCTCACATTACTTAACAGCACTTCCCGTTCTCAGGACTCACTTTGGTGAATCATACCAGAGTAAAGGGTCGAAATGCAAGGGATGTTGCTGATGTATGATGGCGATATTTGTGCTGAGTGGTGGAGGGGACTGGGGTAGTCGTTAGTTCAGCCAATGGCTCACATTACTTAACAGCACTTCCCGTTCTCAGGACTCACTTTGGTGAATCACATGAGAGTAAAGGGTCGAAGTGCAAGGGATGTTGCTGATGTATGATGGCGATATTTGTGCTGAGTGGTGGAGGGGACTGGGGTAGTCGTTAGTTCAGCTAATGGTTCACATTACTTCACAGTACTTCCCGTTCTCAGGACTCACTTTGGTGAATCACATCACAGTAAAGGGTCGAAGTGCAAGGGATGTTGCTGATGTATGATGGTGATATCTGTGCTGAGTGGTGGAGGGGACTGGGGTAGTCGTTTCTTCAGCTAATGGCTCACATTACTTCACAGTACTTCCCGTTCTCAGGACTCACTTTGGTGAATCACATCACAGTAAAGGGTCGAAGTGCAAGGGATGTTGCTGATGTATGATGGCGATATTTGTGCTGAGTGGTGGAGGGGACTGGGGTAGTCGTTAGTTAAACCAATGGTTCACATTACTTCACAGAACTTCCCGTCCTCAGGACTCACTTTGGTGAATCACATCAGAGTAAAGGGTCGAAGTGCAAGGGATGTTGCTGATGTATGATGGCGATATCTGTGCTGAGTGGTGGAGGGTGACTGTGGTAGTCGTTTGTTCAGCCAATGGTTCACATTACTTCACAGTACTTCTCAGGACTCACTTTGGTGAATCACATCACAGTAAAGGGTCGAAGTGCAAGGGATGTTGCTGATGTATGATGGCGATATCTGTGCTGAGTGGTGGAGGGTGACTGTGGTAGTCGTTTGTTCAGCCAATGGTTGACATTACTTCACAGTACTTCTCAGGACTCACTTTTGTGAATCAAATCAGAGTAAAGGTCGAAGTGCAAGGGATGTTGCTGATGTATGATGGCGATATCTGTGCTGAGGGGTGGAGGGTGACTGTGGTAGTCGTTTGTTCAGCCAATGGTTCACATTACTTCACAGTACTTCTCAGGACTCACTTTTGTGAATCACATCAGAATAAAGGTCGAAGTGCAAGGGATGTTGCTGATGTATGATGGCGATATCTGTGCTGAGTGGTGGAGGGGACTGGGGTAGTCGTTAGTTCAGCCAATGGTTCACATTACTTCACAGTACTTCTCAGGACTCACTTTGGTGAATCACATCAGAGTAAAGGGTCGAAGTGCAAGGGATGTTGCTGATGTATGATGGCGATATCTGTGCTGAGTGGTGGAGGGGACTGGGGTAGTCGTTAGTTCAGCCAATGGTTCACATTACTTTGCATAATTTCCCACTGTCAAGACTCAATATGGGTGATTTATATCATAGTAATATGATATAAGGAGACATAACAGAGCTATATAATTCTAACAATGTTTTCATAAAAACGAAAAATTGACCATTTTATAGTAATAAATAAAATACACGATTTTTAAGTGTTTGGTATACAATAAAGTATCTTAAATGTTTATATAGGTGTTTCTGTTACGTAAGATTGTAATACGTGTGCCAGTAAATATATGTCATGTACCCATTTTATTATTATATTAACTATATATATAACACCCGTTTTATACTCAAGTTTTGTATTCAATGCGTCAATATAATTCACTTTTTTTACACACGGATATTTCAATATATAATGGATTGATGTAGGGAACATCCAATACTTTATATAAACCTGTTTCCTACCTAGAATTAAAGTGACTGCAAATCGTAATTATAAAATGAAATAAATAGCCGGATTTCAACACCAACTTTTATCATAAATCTGTCTATTAACATTTTAATATTCGGGCTTGTCCAACAGCAGCCTCCTAACATCTATTGGCCACAGTAGTACCGGCGTATGCTGATTTTCATTACAAACGTCGATAAAAAAAATTGGCTAGTAGTATCTGATTTCAATATTAATAAAATTTGGCTTTATTTATTTAAAAAAAACCTGATTGTATGTGATCGAATACTAATAAAAACATCTTTATGTCTTCAATTATGTTCAAAAATCGTAGTTATAGAAAATTAAATTTGTACTTTGAACGCTATTGTCTTATAGTTCATTTAAAATCATCTAAATTCACCACTTCATAAGACCATATGTTCTAATGCAGCCGTTAAAAAGTTGTGTATTTTTCCTGTCTCAAGGGAAGGTAAATTAACTAATTTTGATTATAAAATTGGAAAATAACTAACTCACCAAAAGCCGATTGCACCATCTTAAATACTTTGATTGAATTGGGTCAAGGATACATTCAAGGTGGGGCCTCACAAATATTTACGACAAAGTATCCTGCATCTCAGGATTTATATTGTGAAAAGCGAAAAAGCGTAGTTTTTAAATTATATTCTTATAAACAGAGTTTCTCCTTCTTGCTGGGGTATTATTATAAACTGAAACATCAGAAAATCAGTCATGATAAATGACTTATACTTTTTAACAAACAGTACGTGCACGAAAGTTAATTTGATATTACTGTGGCGAATAATAATAATAAGTAAATGGCGAACTTTAATAAACCATACGTATATGACATTAGGGGGGCTATAAAACATTGTAAGTGAATCGTTTTAATATTGCAAGTAGTTCATAATCCATCAAAGTTTAAGAAATCTTTATTAAGCCTTTATTTGCCAACTTTAAATTAATTAGCTTTGACAGGAAATTTCCTTTTAATATGCCGCAACAAAATATTAAAACAATGATTAAGATACTGGACAAAAAACTGTCTTTAATTTAGTATTAATGAAGTGGTAAAGAAAGTTCTGGAAACATGGAGCAGGACCTTCTCATATCTTATTTTTGTCTATTGCAGAATAAGCATTTAAATCTCATAAACTATGCATGTTATTTTGAAATGTTAATAAACAAAAATAGTCGAAGTTTTCGTTAAGTAAAATATGTTAATTGTATACAGTTTTACATCGCGTGCATACAGTCATTTTGGACATATAAAGATTAACAAATAAATAATATACAATTAGTTTATAGGAAATAACTCTTAATATACAGATTTATAAAAGTAATTCAGATATGTAAATGTAAGAAATGATACAGATAATGGAATCACCCAAACTTCCTGATGAAAAACATATTTATGTAATTCAATTTAAAATAGATCGATGCAATTTGAAACACGAGCCCCTCGCTTGCCCCCCCCCCCCATATGGCTCTCCATGTCACATGTTTGTCCCTCTAATGGGGGTTCTCCGGTTGCATTGGAACACAAACTCACTCCTTTTTTTTAGAAAACGTCTGTCTAGAACATTTCTCAATGCAATTATGATTTACAGTTTATAAGGACATCAAGCCAACGTCATTTACTGCAGAGGTAAAGAGTACTTGATCTAGATTACATTTAAGATGATTATAAAACCTTAGTTGGTTTTAGTATTGATTTTTTAAGCAGAAAGATATATTTCTCTACCAATATTAAGTTTCTAAAACCAATGAGAAATTAAATGTTTCTTAATTAATGCAATGTAGGATTTGATTCTCCTTAAGGCCAATAATAATTATTAATAATCACAATTTTATTTTTGGAAAAAAAAACATTTTTAACTTGATTTAAAAAAATAGATTATAATTACCTAGAGTTTCTAAGGTTCATATTTTAATTTAATTTCCTCATTAAAAATAAAATACAAAAATAACTATTATTGTAATGTATTTTTAAATAAACCAAAACATAATGGAAAACTAATCTCTTGGATCTTTAAGAACACGTATCCTATAAATCATGTAGAAATTAGAAATATATGTTTAGAAAATGTAAGCGTGAAACTTCTGTATGTGAAGCAATACTTCTGTACTCGGAAAGTAAGCGCGCTGCCTGGAGGCTAAGCAGCCTGCCACTGTCCGAGTGCAGGGAAAGTAAGCGCGCTGCCTGGAGGCTAAGCGGGGGATAGCCTGCCACTGTCCGAGTGCAGGGAAAGTAAGCGCGCTGCCTGGAGGCTAAGCGGGGGATAGCCTGCCACTGTCCGAGTGCAGGGAAAGTAAGCGCGCTGCCTGGAGGCTAAGCGGGGGATAGCCTGCCACTGTCCGAGTGCAGGGAAAATTAACTCAATCGTGCAATAAGTAAAAGGCGTTAAAAATAGCTCATTTTATTATATTCCTCTCATACAAACTGAGAAATAACATTTAAAACTACGAAAAAGTGATTTCCACATTGTTACATCACAGTGTTAAATTTTAGCGTTAAACATGGCAGTATAAATTTACGGTGTGTTAAAATAATAATTATAGTAAAAAAAGATGAATACCAACAAATCACAGTTTCTTAGTTTTTAAATTATCATTTTGAACTTTAACTTAAAAGTTTAGAGTTGCTAGATATATATTTTTTTAATTGTATAGAATGTGTCAAAAATTAAACTCAACATATTATCTGTTTATATTTCCTGAAGTAATAATTCGATTAAGTATATTAAATATTTCTTTAAATAAATGGCAAAGGCCCAGGTTTGATAATTTTAGCAATTAATAATTTGTATTCTTTACGAATCTTTGAATAAACCGTACATTCAAACCGATCTTACTGCTTAAATATATAAAAGAGTTTTCTCGATTCACTGAACTTTAGGAATAGCGAGGCAAATCCACGGAATGTTGATGGATTTATAGTTGGTCGACGCAATTTTCCCGAGCCCTATCTACTTTCACTTACCTCCGGGGAGAAATGTTATATACATTCCTTGCTTTACATAATATAATATTACAACAATTCCCCAGTGAACTTTCTTTATAAAGGATAACCGGGGTAACTTCGTTTTATTACTTAAATTACTTAAGTATTAGAACCAAAATGTAGTTTTGCTGATTGAAGATTTAGTATTTGATTTTTATTGAAATCATTTACTATTGTAATGAGCAAGAAATACAAATTTAGTTTACTTTAAAATGAACTGTTGAAAATGTATCATCGTAATTAACAAATGTATATCGTAACTAATCAAGATACGAACAAAAAAAAGTGAGATACAATAAAAGTAATCAATATTTCAACTTATCAACTTATTTTGTTCTTTGGACTTTATCAAATACAGTTGGAAAGTATTTTATCCCCAGAAAGATTTTAACAGAAATAAATTATGCTTATTCAACAAACATTTTTTGTATAAATGTTCGAATCGCTAACTTTTTTTATGACTAACTTCATTATGTATATTTTTATAACGGGCGTAATGCATGCAGCAACATTTTTGTTATTTATTTATTAGTTCACTTGAATTGTGGCTACTAATGCAATGTTTTACTACAACCAAGAAAATCTTTGAACATCTGCCATTTTGTACTGGATCGACCTTTTTAAGTGTTGTTTGTGCTATTCACATGTGATAGACAACAGCTTTAAAATAATGTACATCTTGACCTATGCTATTTAATATTTATGTCGAACTCCTTGTGGACCATCATCCATTGGAGGGAAAATACTCCAACTACCCTAAAAAACTATTTGTTTAGTCCAGTAGAGATTTACAAAGTTTAGCTTTCCCAATTTGAGCTTGGAAAAGAATCGTCTAGAACAGAACCTTCATCGTACATTTTAGATTTTTAAACCAGTGTCATTCTTTATTTTAAAGAGAACCTTTTGAGTTCAAATTTGTGGTTTTATGTTCTAATTCTAAATACCTTTAATTCGATAAACTACTCGACCTATGCTCTCGCTTAAGACTTTCTTCTGACTCCTTGCGAGCCATCCCCGTTATGACAGAAAAAATGGCAATACTTCCAAAGTTATATTAATAGGCGCAGTAACGATGTGCCAAGTTTTATTGCTTTATCTGTAAACGTTCAAAAAGTACTAATCTGTCCCGGGACTTTTCTTCCACATGTATATATAAAGACTGATGACAAATGGACATAAAGCTTTAATTTTTTTAATAAATGAATTTTTCATAGGTTATTTATTTAACGTACTTGTAGCAAAAATATAAACACAACTACAAATATATTAAGTAAATAAGTCATGTATAATATGTTTACGTATTGTACTAGTTGTTCTTATTTTTATACCTACTCAAGGTTAAAACGTAATATTTTGTCCGGGTAATAAAATGAAGATTCCAATCTTCAAAGAACAAAACTCATAATTACATTTTATTCCAAGAGATCCAACTTAAAGGGGTAAATTAACTAAAGTGAAAAGGGTTCCAGTGACCAAGATTCCGGTTATTTGTGTTTGAGGTCTGGAGTCTATTCAAACCCATCCCTGGACACGTAAGTCACACACAGCTTTTTGTATCTTTCATCCATTATTCTACTTCTTCTAATGAAAGCAATACGTTGATGAGGTTAAATACACACCCTACGTGTTTATGTTCATGGCATTATCCTTGTAGCAGAAATTTTAAATCATAAAGATCTGCCTTTCGTTTAAGCATTAACACTCCTTCAAATAGAACCGCCAGTAATTAGGAAATATTTTTAAAAAATCTTGTTAAACTAAACAGACATAAACGTTTGTTTTAGTTCGTTTAAACATACAAGTCACGCCTTGTGATGTGAGTTAACACAGAAAACGTTTCTGTGGCTATAAATCGTTTGTATTTATACAAAAAGATATCAAAATTCGATAAAGATTTATTAGATAAGTTAATTTACTGATACAGTCAAATTAAATGATTTGGAAACAGTAAGTGACTCCCACATTGAATTTTCTAATCTTTAGGGACTGTACAAGGAGGCTCAAGAAAGGTTTTGTTGTTGTCTAAATTTAAGGTGCATAAAATTAAGGCGAAACTACTTTGTAAAGTACAAAAAATGAGGTAATAAACAACTTATAAATATTACAATGCTAAAAAATATTGATTTAGAGGTAAGATTTACGAAAGTACATACATTGAATAAAAGAGGAGCAAGAACAGACCCTTGGCGTAGTCCGTCGTCCAGATGGTGTCACCAAGTGGAGATAGTAACCTTCATACGATCGAAAAAAGATTCAAAGAAAGTGATTTATCAGTTCGGAATATTCACTGGAATAATTTATTTTTGTCATGACATCAGATAACAATTACTGATTGCTGCTACAAAATATTCTGTGGTATAAATGAGTTGCTCTATTTTGTCATATCTGGTTATACAGTAATAAAGAGCCCACCATTTACGTTAATTATTTCTTATTCTACGGCATTATATACTAAAATCATACTTACTAGGGTAAAGTCCGATGATGACACTTACCTGTAACAGAACAAACAAGCGACATTAAAATCAAGAGTTTTATCAATATAACATAAAAAATCATACGTTGTATGCACGTCTTATATTGTGAGTAATGTATACCTTATTTAGTTTGTAAATAGACAGGAGATGGTTTATACCCAGATAAATGGTTTTAATATGCATTCTATTACACCTTAGCGCGCTACAGCAAAAAATATTACTTTAATTTGATTAGATTGATTAGATGTAATTATGAAACTGACATTAGAATTGTATTTAGTATTGACCTTTAAAATAATTTACTTATTTAATATATTTCACAATAACCTCATTGGTAATTCGGAATGAACTGAATAATGGCAGATATGAATATTAATTACACTTGATATAATCCATATGTTTGCTGGAATTGATAAACTAATTACGGCCTCTGTTATTAAAATTTATCGAGCTTTCAACTCGTTTCTTTGGAATTCAGCTGATGTACTGCACACAGATTATAAAGGTGATTATTAGTGTAAGTACTGTACTAAAGTTTGTGCAACTATATAATAATTAAAATGTCTAATGGAACCCCTTTTAAGGTGTTTGAAGAGTTATGTCAGTATTTTAAGGGGATAGGTGCGCCCTATCTTCTGTAATATTAACATATGTACCTTTTTCTCAGAAAGTAGAAAAGATATTTCATTTCTGTTTTTTTTACCTGATACATTGGCCTTTGTTACATAAACTACGGGTGTAAAATCTAACTTTGGAATAATTAAAAATTTTTAAAAAAATTTTAAAAAATCTTTAAAATTTTTTCAAATTTTTTTTATTTATAATTTTTTTTAAATTTTATTCTTTGTTAATTTTGACTATTTTTTTATTCTGCTTGTGTAACTAAGTTACATATATAATCACAAAAAGTTTCATCTTGTTACCATTAGTAGTTTTTGAGAAAAAGGAACATATGTGTCAAAAAACACAACTTTCGGAAAATCACAATAAAACAAAATAAATACAGTTTTACTAATAAAAACATCACAAAAACTTACAAAATAAATCCCTGGTGCATATGATGGTTCCTTCCCTTCATCTTCTTCAAATTTATTACTACAATCACTATATGCACTAGTATTACTATATAAAGATGATATTAGAGTAATAATTGAATACACAACGTGAGGCACTCAAAGAGATGTTTTCAATAGGAAATCGAGTAGGACACTTAGAAAACTAATATTGAAGCACATTTAGAAAATAATAAATAATTAGTGTTATATACCGTTGGAAAGAGGACATTTTAAGCTATAAAATGGTGAAAAAAAACATTTTTCGATAAAAATAAAAACTTTCCATGCACCTACCCCCTTAAACAATTAAACCTACACATACCTGCATCATCCTTAAATGGAATACATAATTAACACAGTAATCAAATGAAAATGAAAATTTACAAACTCTAAGCTGTCAATGGAAATTAATCAAGATGATGGCAGCAGAGGTTTTCGCTACACGTTGCTTAAAAAATTGGATGTCTTTCAATCTGACGGAAAAATAAAGTAAAACTTCGATAGTTCGACACTTTGTGGACTATCAAGTATCAAAATGCCGGATGTATGGTAAACATGAAAGAAAAACGATTTTTATAGGGATAATCTAGTGAAATTTCTTCATGAATAATTAAAGATTTAACAAAACTAAAAACGAGCTATGTTTTAATATTACAATGCATGTCCTTCTGAGTTGCTGTAGGCTACGTAGTTATTAAAGTACAGTAACTGAATATCCAACAATTGGTAATTTTTAACTGTTATTCACTGTGACACTGTTATTTCATTGATCCGCACCGGGCTGACTCGCACACAATCTGCCACAGACGTTTTGCCTTATCACGTCGCCATGGCCGGTGACGAAGTGTCAAGTGTCGAACTATCGAGGTTAAACGTTGTGTTTATTCCTTAAAACACTTGAAGCACAGATTATATAGTTGATCCATATACTCTGTGCTTGAAGCATTGGAAATCTACAATAATGTTCTACCAATCATGAATTATCTACTGCCAAAAAAAACTTTTCCGTATTGTTGCGACGTTATATTCACATCGACTCGCTTCAGACTAAATGATTGTAATATGATACAAACTAACCAGTCTTTATACCGGCACAGCAGAGTAAATGTTTACACGTCAACAGAAAAATAAACAAGGGTGGAGTAGTTGAAGCGTACAGAGAGCGATTGCATAAATGGGACAAATCCAGAGTGAAGCTCGAGTTGACGGCACATTTCGTGAGCGGCGTCCTAGTTGTGACTGTCATAGACACAAGAGCGGGAGTCAACACTGTCTGGCTTAGACAGACGTCATTTGTATCACACAATATATTTACAACATTTATAAAACAAAGAAACATACGAGTTGTTTTGAAAACAGTATTTATTAGACTTGTATAAGGGAAAAATAAGATTATTCAAGAACAAAGAAACATACGAGTTGTTTTGAAAACAGTATTTAATAGACTTGTATAAGGGAAAAATAAGATTATTCAAGAACGTTTCTTAGACAGTTTCTGTATAGCTCATTTATCTATTTTATTGACAATATTTACTTTCTTATCTTAGATCTTAATATTTACGTTTGAATGAACATTTAATATACATCCTATATGTTAAAACAATCGAGTCATTTAGTTCACTCACTTTTTGAACTTATTACTTGACCGATTTTGATGAAACATTTTTTATTCAAAAGATAATTTTGATTTCTATGTCGTAACGAAGCTAGAGTTTTGAAAATCCCATAGGGTTTTGCCTTACACAGCGTCAAAGTTGTAATGTTATTCTTATGGACATTAATTTTATTTTACCAGCTAATGGGATAAACAAATTTTAAATGGTCCAAATAATTTGTTAGCTTAAACATAGAGAGCAGCACAGTAAAATACCAAGTTAAAATTATAAAAGAGCGAATACATGTCTAACTGTGTGTATGCTATCATCAGCTGTTAAATAAAATGAAAACATTTGAAAAAGATATAGCAATTACATTGGTTGTTTTTTAACTATTACACTATAAATAGAGAGCAAATCAATTGCAGTGAGTGAGCACTGTAAATGAATTTAAATAATATGACTTTACTTAATACAGTTTAATTACTAATATTTGAAGTCAAAAGTTACATGCCGAGGCCGGAGGCCTAGAAGTCACGAGCGTAGCAAGTACAGGGTTGACATTTAATTCACGAACGCGTGAATTAGGTAATTCCTTGAAATTACAAATCCATTACATAAATGTAATCTTTTGTGTTTGGTAACTCGTATTAAGTTGCATTTTTTTTTTTTTTGTTTTTTAAAATCAGTACTCAGCATTCTACCGTTGCTATGGGACAACGGTCCAAACCCATCGAGTTAAATGTATTGAACCCAGGCATGGATCCAGAGCAGTGAATTGGGGGGGGGGGGGCGAACCTGCCGGGGGGTCTGGGGGGTATGGAATACCCCCTAGTAAGGCGGGGGGTCCGGGGGTTCCCCCCCGGAAAATTTTTGCTATTTTAACGTCCTAGAAGTATTGTTTTTAGCAGTTTGGGGGGTGTTTTTAGGGTTTAAATATAGAAGAATACCTAAGTTCTGTAATCGAAAATAAGTTTGGCATAAATTTATTCCAACAGCTGATTAATGACACTAGTATAAACAATTAATTGTCAAATTGGTATTGCCATAGGTATTGCCATTGATACTTCTTAGAACCCCTGGGGTAGTTTCCTGATGTAATTTCAAAATAAATTGTACAACTTCGAAATAGCATTTAAGTATATACATTTAATATCACAACTATTAAATAATAAAATGGATTCCATTGGAATGTTGTATTGTTAAAATTTTATGGAAACGGTTTAATGAGCAACAACTTAATCATAGTTTGGACATAGTTAAACATAGTTAACTGTGTAGAGTTACATTTAACACATTCATTACACAACCATTAATATAATAACTCAACTATCAAATCAATGTCGTCTGTCAATCAGTGTCTCGGCGTCTCGCCACTACGTCGGCGCTAGACACGCAGTGTTGCCGGCGAAAATATTGTATATGCCTACTACCAATTACCAACCGACGACTCGGAAATTCTCCTTTCTACAAACTCAGACTAAACATCCGAATATTATATATACTGTAATATTATTAAGACGGTAACAACTTCTAATGTTATTTTCATGACGGTAAATCAAATATTTTATTAACATTTTATTCTAAGCGTGTAGGTACATTTTTTGCTTTTTTACGTTTGGGGGGGGGGCGATCGCCCCCATCGCCCCCCCCTTCAAATCCGTGCCTGATTGAACCTGCCGATATTTGAACCCGTGAAACCTTGCACTGAAGTCAGTAGTGCTAACCATTACCATAGCAAAAAACTGAAACTTTATTTCTCATTGGAAATTAACTATTAAAAATGTAAACATTATACCGCAATATTTAAATATAAATACAGGAATACTCTGGCGTAGTAAAGCACGTAAAGTGTACGTAATTTAGAACTTTAATAAACACAGAGTCAAATGACTCGACGTCCAGGCTAATCAGCTGTGAGTGTTTTTGACTGTGTCATGAATATTGATGTCGCCTTTATTGTTCAAACAACTAGATTCATTAATTGGAGAGTAATTAATAAATATAATAATGGGTGGTAAGTTTTTAATTAACATTCTGTTTGGTGACAAGATGATTAAGTGACATAGATAATGGTTCAGTTATTTGGTTAAGTCTCATATAAAGTTGCCCCAGCAAGTATGTGTGGTAGACATGCAACTTGTCGTTGCCTTGCTTGTTACCTACAGGGTACAAAAAAAAATATGGAAACGCTTTCTCAACAACGTTATTTTTTCCATAGGTAATGTGATGATTTAATTTTTTTAAATAATCGTGTGCCATAAAGTATAATTTTTTAATCAGAATAAATTACTTAAAACCATCGAGAAGAAAATTTTGTTCAAATTAGTTACTTTGAAATTCAAATGACCGCTACTTTTGAAAGGATAAACCTTTCGAAGTCCAGTTTGCGGCAATTAATTTCTCTTGAATACTCCTTTCATTTGATACCAAACCTGACCTAGGCTTACGGTGAAGATTTTTGTTCAACTCCTCATGGGCCGTCCCACTGAATATATGAAATATCGCTAATGGACTTGAAAAGTGTGTTCTTTGAAATCATGTACAAGATTTCACTTTTACAAGTGAAGTCGTACAACAGTTGTGAAAGCGTTTCCATTTCCCCCCCGCCCCTTTATATGTACTTTTGTGTGCGTGTTGAACATGGCCAAAGGCCTTAACATAACTAAACATCGCCAATCACGTACCTTATTCACGTACTGTAACACTAGTATCTAACATAGGCACTTATGACGTATGAAATCTAAGCTCGAACGTATAACGTATAGTTGTCATTTATCTTTAACTGATAAGGACTAAAACTGTCTTAGTAAAGTTGTCCTTTGTGCAAATGTCGAGTGGATATGAAAACACTTAACTAACATTCAAAGCATATAATCTTTGAAATTACTTTACTTGAGAGTAGAATATTTCCTACACTTAAAAGTCAACACGCATGAGCTGCGACCCTTTACCTGGTTGACATTGGAACTACTTACAACTCCAACCACTCCTCTCTCTCCCTCGGGAGTTGAGGCTGGTCTGACGCTCTGCTATTCTAGGGCGGAGTGTCAGGCAGTTTTAGTGGTTACAAACTCCACCCTACCAGATGGAGTTAGTGTCTTTCGAAACAGAAGAACGGTTGTTGTCTGTCCGTCCGTCCTCAAACCTTTGTCTGATTTCAACAGTCGTAACAGTTGACTTTCCTTCTCCCCTTGGCCACCATCAGCGCCAGTTACCAGGTGACGCCCGCGTTTTTTAGTTGAACATTACTTCACTTGAAAACGTTCATGCTACATTTTTATCAGATATATATTTCTAATGTTAACATGCTTCATAGTTCAAGTGAGTGCTGGTTCCTGAGAACCAGGTTTTTACTAGCGGATTTGGTTTATTTAAAACAACAACTATTTATTTAAATTAGAAAACTATTAATTGATATGAAGAAAATAAACCAAAACAGTAAAAAATCTGTGACTACACAATTGTATCCTATTAAAAAAGAAGATCAAATTTAACATTGTATGTTCATAAATAAAGCTGCATCTTATTTTGAAATTAACATTGGCCTTACGGAAAATCGAATCAAATATTGCTGCAGGAGAAGCAGACCCTTAACGAAAGTTAGAACCAACTAAAAACTGTATTAGAACACTAAAATATCAAGACAATAATAATATTAAATCACACTTAATATAATATTCAAAATCACTGTATAATTGTTCTAATATTGGCGTTCTTGCTGCTGGGACAGAGAAACGACTCCCGTAATGAAGACTTTCCAAAAGTATTAAATTAGACATTTCAGAGAAGATTACAGGGATGAATACACAAAGAGCTGGTGCCCTTAAAAACCCTTTGAATGCTGCAGAACATACTTATCTCGTACTTTATATTCTTATTATATTCATTATTATTATTACTGTATTATTGTCACTATTACTATATTATTGTCATTATTATTTTCGAAACTGTTTGCATTGTATAACGTTACATTAACCTTATTATCCTGTTTAGTATGTTTGGTATGCTAATTTTGAATAATATTACTAAATGTAATTTGCTATAAGCAGACGGCAAAGCACGGAGCAGAAGACAATTAAATTAGAAACTGGACTCATTAATTTTTGTTTTATTTTATTCTTTTTATTTTGTGTAACACTGCCACATTACTTGCAACGTGGCAGTGCAATTTCCAAGTCTATGAATTGTTTATGTATTGTACTCATTTTGCGGAAATAAATTCTTATTCTTCTTATTCTTATTCTTATAAAGTTCCGGAAACAACAATTAGGAATCTTTTCAAGTCGCAATAATTTTTCCCGTTTTTCATAAGCATCTTATCTGCTATAGATCGTTCAAATCATTTATCAGTGTTACAACTTGGGAATGTATACTGATTACGTGATTACTCATCCTTTTTTTTCATAAGCATTTATCTGCTATAGATCGTTCAAATCATTTATCAGTGTTACAACTTGGGAATGTACACTGATTACGTGATTACTCATCCTTTTTTTTCATAAGCATTTATCTGCTATAGATCGTTCAAATCATTTATCAGTGTTACAACTTGGGAATGTATACTGATTACGTGATTACTCATCCTTTTTTTTCATAAGCATTTATCTGCTATAGATCGTTCAAATCATTTATCAGTGTTACAACTTGGGAATGTACACTGATTACGTGATTACTCATCCTTTTTTTTCATAAGCATTTATCTGCTATAGATCGTTCAAATCATTTATCAGTGTTACAACTTGGGAATGTATACTGATTACGTGATTACTCATTTTTCATAAGCATTTATCTGCTATAGATCGTTCAAATAATTTATTAGTGTTACAACTTGGGAATGTACACTGATTACGTGATTACTCATCCTTTTTTTTCATAAGCATTTATCTGCTATAGATCGTTCAAATCATTTATCAGTGTTACAACTTGGGAATGTATACTGATTACGTGATTACTCATTTTTCATAAGCATTTATCTGCTATAGATCGTTCAAATCATTTATCAGTGTTACAACTTGGGAATGTATACTGATTACGTGATTACTCATCCTTTTTTTTCATAAGCATTTATCTGCTATAGATCGTTCAAATCATTTATCAGTGTTACAACTTGGGAATGTACACTGATTACGTGATTACTCATCCTTTTTTTTCATAAGCATTTATCTGCTATAGATCGTTCAAATCATTTATCAGTGTTACAACTTGGGAATGTATACTGATTACGTGATTACTCATCCTTTTTTTTCATAAGCATTTATCTGCTATAGATCGTTCAAATCATTTATCAGTGTTACAACTTGGGAATGTATACTGATTACGTGATTACTCATCCTTTTTTTTCATAAGCATTTATCTGCTATAGATCGTTCAAATCATTTATCAGTGTTACAACTTGGGAATGTATACTGATTACGTGATTACTCATTTTTCATAAGCATTTATCTGCTATAGATCGTTCAAATAATTTATTAGTGTTACAACTTGGGAATGTACACTGATTACGTGATTACTCATCCTTTTTTTTCATAAGCATTTATCTGCTATAGATCGTTCAAATCATTTATCAGTGTTACAACTTGGGAAAGTATACTGATTACGTGATTACTCATCCTTTTTTTTCATAAGCATTTATCTGCTATAGATCGTTCAAATCATTTATCAGTGTTACAACTTGGGAATGTATACTGATTACGTGATTACTCATTTTTCATAAGCATTTATCTGCTATAGATCGTTCAAATCATTTATCAGTGTTACAACTTGGGAAAGTATACTGATTACGTGATTACTCATCCTTTTTTTTCATAAGAATTTATCTGCTATATATAGTTCAAATCATTTATCAGTGTTACAACTTGGGAATGTATACTGATTACGTGATTACTCATTTTTCATAAGCATTTATCTGCTATAGATCGTTCAAATCATTTATCAGTGTTACAACTTGGGAATGTATACTGATTACGTGATTACTCATTTTTCATAAGCATTTATCTGCTATAGATCGTTCAAATCATTTATCAGTGTTACAACTTGGGAATGTATACTGATTACGTGATTACTCATCCTTTTTTTTCATAAGCATTTATCTGCTATAGATCGTTCAAATCATTTATCAGTGTTACAACTTGGGAATGTATACTGATTACGTGATTACTCATTTTTCATAAGCATTTATCTGCTATAGATCGTTCAAATCATTTATCAGTGTTACAACTTGGGAATGTATACTGATTACGTGATTACTCATCCTTTTTTTTCATAAGCATTTATCTGCTATAGATCGTTCAAATCATTTATCAGTGTTACAACTTGGGAATGTATACTGATTACGTGATTACTCATCCTTTTTTTTCATAAGCATTTATCTGCTATAGATCGTTCAAATCATTTATCAGTGTTACAACTTGGGAATGTATACTGATTACGTGATTACTCATCCTTTTTTTTCATAAGCATTTATCTGCTATAGATCGTTCAAATCATTTATCAGTGTTACAACTTGGGAATGTATACTGATTACGTGATTACTCATTTTTCATAAGCATCTTATCTGCTATAGATCGTTCAAATAATTTATTAGTGTTACAACTTGGGAATGTATATTGATTACGTGATTACTCATTTTTCATAAGCATTTATCTGCTATAGATCGTTCAAATCATTTATCAGTGTTACAACTTGGGAATGTATACTGATTACGTGATTACTCATTTTTCATAAGCATTTATCTGCTATAGATCGTTCAAATCATTTATCAGTGTTACAACTTGGGAATGTATATTGATTACGTGATTACTCATTTTTCATAAGCATTTATCTGCTATAGATCGTTCAAATCATTTATCAGTGTTACAACTTGGGAATGTATACTGATTACGTGATTACTCATCCTTTTTTTTCATAAGCATTTATCTGCTATAGATCGTTCAAATCATTTATCAGTGTTACAACTTGGGAATGTATACTGATTACGTGATTACTCATTTTTCATAAGCATTTATCTGCTATAGATCGTTCAAATCATTTATCAGTGTTACAACTTGGGAATGTATACTGATTACGTGATTACTCATCCTTTTTTTTCATAAGCATTTATCTGCTATAGATCGTTCAAATCATTTATCAGTGTTACAACTTGGGAATGTACACTGATTACGTGATTACTCATCCTTTTTTTTCATAAGCATTTATCTGCTATAGATCGTTCAAATCATTTATCAGTGTTACAACTTGGGAATGTACACTGATTACGTGATTACTCATCCTTTTTTTTCATAAGCATCTTATCTGCTATAGATCGTTCAAATCATTTATCAGTGTTACAACTTGGGAATGTACACTGATTACGTGATTACTCATCCTTTTTTTTCATAAGCATTTATCTGCTATAGATCGTTCAAATCATTTATCAGTGTTACAACTTGGGAATGTACACTGATTACGTGATTACTCATCCTTTTTTTTCATAAGCATTTATCTGCTATAGATCGTTCAAATCATTTATCAGTGTTACAACTTGGGAATGTACACTGATTACGTGATTACTCATCCTTTTTTTTCATAAGCATCTTATCTGCTATAGATCGTTCAAATCATTTATCAGTGTTACAACTTGGGAATGTACACTGATTACGTGATTACTCATCCTTTTTTTTCATAAGCATTTATCTGCTATAGATCGTTCAAATCATTTATCAGTGTTACAACTTGGGAATGTATACTGATTACGTGATTACTCATCCTTTTTTTTCATAAGCATTTATCTGCTATAGATCGTTCAAATCATTTATCAGTGTTACAACTTGGGAATGTATACTGATTACGTGATTACTCATCCTTTTTTTTCATAAGCATTTATCTGCTATAGATCGTTCAAATCATTTGTCAGTGTTACAACTTGGGAATGTATACTGATTACGTGATTACTCATTTTTCATAAGCATCTTATCTGCTATAGATCGTTCAAATAATTTATTAGTGTTACAACTTGGGAATGTATATTGATTACGTGATTACTCATTTTTCATAAGCATTTATCTGCTATAGATCGTTCAAATCATTTATCAGTGTTACAACTTGGGAATGTATACTGATTACGTGATTACTCATTTTTCATAAGCATTTATCTGCTATAGATCGTTCAAATCATTTATCAGTGTTACAACTTGGGAATGTATACTGATTACGTGATTACTCATTTTTCATAAGCATTTATCTGCTATAGATCGTTCAAATCATTTATCAGTGTTACAACTTGGGAATGTATACTGATTACGTGATTACTCATTTTTCATAAGCATTTATCTGCTATAGATCGTTCAAATCATTTATCAGTGTTACAACTTGGGAATGTATACTGATTACGTGATTACTCATTTTTCATAAGCATTTATCTGCTATAGATCGTTCAAATCATTTATCAGTGTTACAACTTGGGAATGTATACTGATTACGTGATTACTCATCCTTTTTTTTCATAAGCATTTATCTGCTATAGATCGTTCAAATCATTTATCAGTGTTACAACTTGGGAATGTATACTGATTACGTGATTACTCATTTTTCATAAGCATTTATCTGCTATAGATCGTTCAAATCATTTATCAGTGTTACAACTTGGGAATGTATACTGATTACGTGATTACTCATCCTTTTTTTTCATAAGCATTTATCTGCTATAGATCGTTCAAATCATTTATCAGTGTTACAACTTGGGAATGTATACTGATTACGTGATTACTCATCCTTTTTTTTCATAAGCATTTATCTGCTATAGATCGTTCAAATCATTTATCAGTGTTACAACTTGGGAATGTATACTGATTACGTGATTACTCATCCTTTTTTTTCATAAGCATTTATCTGCTATAGATCGTTCAAATCATTTATCAGTGTTACAACTTGGGAATGTATACTGATTACGTGATTACTCATTTTTCATAAGCATCTTATCTGCTATAGATCGTTCAAATAATTTATTAGTGTTACAACTTGGGAATGTATATTGATTACGTGATTACTCATTTTTCATAAGCATTTATCTGCTATAGATCGTTCAAATCATTTATCAGTGTTACAACTTGGGAATGTATACTGATTACGTGATTACTCATTTTTCATAAGCATTTATCTGCTATAGATCGTTCAAATCATTTATCAGTGTTACAACTTGGGAATGTATATTGATTACGTGATTACTCATTTTTCATAAGCATTTATCTGCTATAGATCGTTCAAATCATTTATCAGTGTTACAACTTGGGAATGTATACTGATTACGTGATTACTCATCCTTTTTTTTCATAAGCATTTATCTGCTATAGATCGTTCAAATCATTTATCAGTGTTACAACTTGGGAATGTATACTGATTACGTGATTACTCATTTTTCATAAGCATTTATCTGCTATAGATCGTTCAAATCATTTATCAGTGTTACAACTTGGGAATGTATACTGATTACGTGATTACTCATCCTTTTTTTTCATAAGCATTTATCTGCTATAGATCGTTCAAATCATTTATCAGTGTTACAACTTGGGAATGTACACTGATTACGTGATTACTCATCCTTTTTTTTCATAAGCATTTATCTGCTATAGATCGTTCAAATCATTTATCAGTGTTACAACTTGGGAATGTACACTGATTACGTGATTACTCATCCTTTTTTTTCATAAGCATCTTATCTGCTATAGATCGTTCAAATCATTTATCAGTGTTACAACTTGGGAATGTACACTGATTACGTGATTACTCATCCTTTTTTTTCATAAGCATTTATCTGCTATAGATCGTTCAAATCATTTATCAGTGTTACAACTTGGGAATGTACACTGATTACGTGATTACTCATCCTTTTTTTTCATAAGCATTTATCTGCTATAGATCGTTCAAATCATTTATCAGTGTTACAACTTGGGAATGTACACTGATTACGTGATTACTCATCCTTTTTTTTCATAAGCATCTTATCTGCTATAGATCGTTCAAATCATTTATCAGTGTTACAACTTGGGAATGTACACTGATTACGTGATTACTCATCCTTTTTTTTCATAAGCATTTATCTGCTATAGATCGTTCAAATCATTTATCAGTGTTACAACTTGGGAATGTATACTGATTACGTGATTACTCATCCTTTTTTTTCATAAGCATTTATCTGCTATAGATCGTTCAAATCATTTATCAGTGTTACAACTTGGGAATGTATACTGATTACGTGATTACTCATCCTTTTTTTTCATAAGCATTTATCTGCTATAGATCGTTCAAATCATTTGTCAGTGTTACAACTTGGGAATGTATACTGATTACGTGATTACTCATTTTTCATAAGCATTTATCTGCTATAGATCGTTCAAATAATTTATTAGTGTTACAACTTGGGAATGTATATTGATTACGTGATGAGACTTAATTTAACGTTGTACAGAAATATAAGACGGTTTATACATCTTTTTATTTTCACCCATGATTGAAACAATGTTATGGATTATCCTTATTCACTCGTCCGATTTATATGACTCTGGGACCCACTAATCCATCCTGAATACATTTTGTATCTTCCACATATATATAGTATGACTCAAAAACTGGAAAAAATAAACAATTTCTATGTAAAATCTATTGTACAAAGTAACTGTGTCTTGGTGTTTTAATATTGATCTTCAGTCACGCTAAATCCAGGTTTAGAAACCATTCAACACCTCTTTCTCCAATTGAATGAAGTCCAGCTAATCCTCCTTGAAAAGAACGCAATAGGCACTCTTTAACTATGCGATCCATAGTTTGAACTTCGTCTTCCCAATTATTATTACGGATTTTACTAATCTACGTAATTCATTAAAGTCGTGGTTATATCGAACAGTTTTATGGAACGATTATAAATAATTTGTTGGTGTTATCTAAATAATGATTTAGTATATGTCAATGATGTTTCCTTGTCATGGACTTCCGGAAACTTGAATTCCTCTCTTAAATGAATGACCAGGAAAGTGGCAACGTAAACGTTCAAACTCAATTTATTCTGTTCCAAAAGAATTCAACAAACTTTTATATAACACTACACTAATTAAACGTATATAAAAATAACAGTACCTAAAAAGCAAACATTCAAAAAGCTTATTTTATTCATACCAACATTTTGGCTACACATTTATTTAATAGCATATTTATTTAGTTTTTTAAACGACATTTAGATTGCTAAAATATTTAGGTATTCTAACTTGACTTAAATTTGCACACTGAATGTTATTTGTCACGTGTTCTACGTCAAGAGAGGAAAGTTTCATAAACGAACAGAGTTCACTGCTTAAATGTATAACAGATATTTTTCGACTCACTGAACATTAGGAGCAGCGAGGCAAGCCCATGGAAGGCTGATGGATTTACAGTTAGCCAACGCTTTTGCCGAATGCCATCTTCGTTCACTTTATATCTCGGAAAATCTGGGTCAAAAATCATCTTTTACATAATGTAAAGCTCAAACGAGTCTGGAATATTTTGTGAAAGGGCAAAATGGATTATTTTATTTCAAAAGTTGAAATTTTGACATATAAAAATCATTTGTCGTATAAGCGAAATCAGAAATTAAAGTTTGAGTATATTGAACAGATCGAGAAACACGAGTAAACCCGGATACCAAAACTTGCCGTCGAAAAGTAAACAACTTATTTATCAATTTAGTTATTGTGGTAAGTTCTCATTTTTTTGTTGAATACAATTTAAAATATCTATTTCCCAGAGTTTTGCAACTCATCTCATTATTTTCATAATCCAGGTGAAGGTAGAAATGTATATGTAAAATGAAAACAAAAGAATTAATTTTCCTCCACTCAATTCGTAAAAAATACAAAAAAAGTGTTCCTGATAGAACGGACTTCCGGAATAGCGAGTTAGATCCAAGTAACGTAGATAGATTTATAGTTGGTCAATACAATCTTGTCGAGCCCTGGCTACTCTCACTTTACCTCTTGGTAGACAAGACTGTAAAATTCTAGAGTGGAGAAAAAACTCTTCAATAGTTGCATAACGTCTTTGTTTTTTTCACTATTATTAATTTTATTTATTTATTTTTGTCAGTGGCTTATATTTTTGTAATTTTTTATAGCTTAAAAAATTTATGAACTACGAAGGTTTATGATATGAATCACCTTAGTTTTACAACATTTTTTTAACCTCACTTGTCTATTCATACGGGTCTATAGACCTGTGCGTGAATCATATCCAACAAGTGAAGTACCGAACTTAAGCTCAGTTGGAGGTTCGAACTTTGGACCATGAACTCCACTTTACGAAACCATTAAGTATCACACCAGTTAAAAAGTTAATAAGAGTAGATTTAGTTTTAATTAGTTATACATTTAAAAATTGGTTACTCATTAATAGCTTCTGTGTAAAGTACATGCTATTTAGTCCCTTCTAAAAATTGAACTACAGATTCTAACAAGTTCATAAAAGGTTTATTTGATTAACACCAAATCAAACAAGGTTTTGCTGCAGTGTTAATACAAATGCGTAGAAAAAGTCAAACTATTCTAAAAATAACTATAATTCTGTCCTTAATTTGAAATAAATGAACTCATCTAAATAGTCCCACTTTCACTGCCGGTGTCAGATTACCAACTATACGGTCTCCTGTTTGTTAAAAAAATTAAAAGCGTCTATATTATAAAATGTATGGTAGGCTAAAAAGCCTTTAAGTCACGTTTTGAAGCCTTTCAGAATTGTGGCGATTTTCCTAGAATTGGGTAGTCTGTTGTAGAGATGAACACTTCCTTCCGAGGGAAAATGCTCGTAAGTAACAGTTCTGTGTCCCCACTCCTGTAGTTGTCCCTGCTTCTTGTGATGTATTCGGGTATGTCTCACAGGGTGTTGAGTGTTCGCACAGGGTCCCCACAACACCATCCGACAAGCTTAAAGGGGATATATCAAGCCATAATACGTCAGGACCGGAATAAGGCCGTATCTGTCTAAAGTAAAAAGAAGAAAAGAAGCCTGTTAATTTAGCATACACCACGTTAGGGGACATTCCATGTAAATCCTCGATCCAGGATTATTCCAAGGAATTCAAATTAGGAATCCTATTGGTAGGAAGACACCGATCACACGTGTAAACCTCCATTGTAGTATACATCAAACCCAAGTCGACCTCCTACTCTGAACAAAATGAGCAAGAGACCCCCTAGTAAGGCACGCTCTTGCTAAGATTACAATTTCACAATATTTATTTTGGATGCATTATTGACCAACATGAGGGATCTAATGGCTCATAATGCAGCTTTACTGCTCGACAATCTGTGTGTAATGAAATAACCACGTGTACAATTACTGTGGTTTATCACGTAAGCAGAGTCACTGACGTCATCTCTACACCTCAATTACTACTGATAGTTTAAAAAGCAACGGATTGAGAAATGTACTAAAAGTTTTTTGATAATATATCATATTATTTGTATTATTTCAAGCTCAGTAATCAACTATTTATTTCGTTTACGATATTTGATCACTCGCTGCAATATAGTCGGCACTAGTGGCGCAGTGCTGTAACCCGGCTACTTGGGGACAGAATATTGTGGTGATTATAGGCGATGGCCGATAGGTTCTGTACTCGATCCTCATTATACACAAACGAGGCGTCTGCTCAATGGGTGCCATCGATGTGGACAAAACTACTCTCCGTTCACACTTTAGTTGAGACTGTGTGGGCTATGGACTGTCTATCCTAAATACATCACGTATAAAAAAACGACGTTTTATATCGCTCTCAGTGTAACTGTCATCGATAGTGGGAATTATAATTCATGTAAAATGAATTTAAAATTAATTAATATCGACAGCAGAGTATTTATTAAAGCTCAGTTAATATCTATTACAGTAACTGTATTTAATAAAGGCAACATAATTTGTCATTAATTTATTAAAATTGAAAACACTAAAAAATATGAGCATAAAAAATCAAAACAAAACAATAGACACGTTATAAAATACTCGTAAGATTTATTTTATTTGAAAATGACAAAGATTTTTTTTGAGTAAATATTTTTTGTAGTTATAATCAGCTTTGTAAATTAAAACAACATTACTGATTTATTTTATATATTTTTAATATTTGGTAATTTATTAAAACGCACAAATTACTAACAAAAAACTACTTAAAACTAACGTAGAAGTATGTTTGTCTGATATAAATTCAGAATCTATGAATGTTTTGTACTTGGCTAGTAGCGCGGAAGCTCCATTACAATTGCATGGGCAATTCAGCGCCCACAGTCTCAACTAAAGTGTGAACGGAGAGTAGAGAAGTGTGGGGTGTCCATGTTATTTGGGAGTCACGGTCCGGATGTTGGGTAGGGAGGAGATATGAGTGTCAGACTGGTCAATTAGCTAAAAGTGAAGTAAGTATGTGTGGTTCGGATTCCACGGAAAGATATCAATGCAATAACCAGGGCCATTAATAAATGTTCATTTCTGAGCTAAGTTGAATCCAGCTAGTAATTAGACTACACGGGTCATCCACATTCATTCTCAATCGTATATCCCATGTAATACGCACAACCTGTGTCGGCATCTAAACCTAAATATAACATTCGCCTTTTTTATTAAGTAGGGTATATACTGTCACTTTATATCTCCTAAACATCTAAATATTTTCACGTTTGGAGCTTTCACTGTATCATCACGATTGCTTTCACTGTAATATTAGACAAAACGACATAACTTGAAGGCCCGTGTTTGAGGATTAGCCAGTCTTAGAAAGGCTTGAAATTGACTCGGCTGGTTTTACGTATGGCATTAACGAAATAGTTTTGCCTTTGGAGCTCAGTGATTGCTTTCATTGTAATCTTAGATTAACCGACCTAACTTGAAGGCCCGTTTTTGAGGATTAGCCAGTCTTATAAAGGCTTGAAATTGACTCGGCTGGTTTTACGTATGGCATTAACGAAATAGTTTTGCCTTTGGAGCTCAGTGATTGCTTTCATTGTAATATTAGACCAAATGACCTATCTTTAAGGCTCAGTTTGAGGATTAGCCAGTCTTATAAAGGCTTGAAATTGACTCGGCTGGTTTTACGTATGGCTTTAACGAAATAGTTTTGCCTTTGGAGCTCAGTGATTGCTTTCACTGTAGGCCTAATCTTAGAATAAACGACCTAACTTTAAGGCCCGTTTTTGGGGATTAGCCATTCTTAGAAGGGCTTGGAAGGGACTCAGCTGGTGTTAGCCTACGTATGGCATTAATGGACCCACGTCTTGCACAGGTCAGAGACCCTATTTCAATATTGTTATAAGTATAATGAATGATTTTAGTATAGATATATGGCAATAACGATGACTAATGTATGTATGTAGTAAGATAACTGTAATGATTCTTGAACAGTTTCTTATGGGAAATGTAATTTAAGTTATTGTACACAATCAAAGAATCTAATAAAATAACAATTTTAATTGCTAGGTCAATCGATTTCAAAATAATAATTTTCACACACTCACATCAACTAATACAAAATATAAAAATGTAATATGTTTAAATGAATATAAAAATAAAACAATTAACTGTTGTATGAATAATTACCGACATAGCTAAACTGGATTTTAAATTACTAAATAACTTGAAAATTTTCTTTAGTTATTTAATAATCACCTTCTGTACATCATTATGTCTTATGTCTTATAGCAAATTTAAATGTTGTAATAGTCGATTCAAATTTTTGAAAATGATTACTATGTAATGAATAGGTCTCACGGTTAAATTTTATTTTATCCCATTGTTTGAATACTTACAATAACATAAAACTGTCGTGTTTAGAAACTAACCAAAAGTGTGATTTAATACATGTTCCCAATTGTAAGCAGGTTGTTGTAGGATCAATTATATAACATTTATTGTTAAACAAATCTACTTAACTCGTAACAATTACATAATTTCAGTTAACAGTTCTGAGTTTCACCTGGCTGTGAACATCATGTATCTGTAAATGTACATTGAACTGTTAGTAAATGTCCACACAGAATGACGGAGTATAATTGCTCAATCGATTGGTCCATGCAAATTGGACAGGTTTCACCAGCTGCAATTAATTTCCATATCAGCATGAATGACTTCATTTCTGTTATGTTTACGATAGAATAGTTGAGAATTTAAGTTTTGAAATTAACTAAATCAACCTAAGCTAAAACTAACCCTAAGAGTTAAAACTCATTAAAATACTCATAAACATTGCTGTTTTAAAGCTGAAAATAATTTAAATACTTTCATTATTGTTATTATTCATTATTAAGACGCCGATCGTAGATATATTGGCGAATATGAGAGGCGAATGAGTGTGATGAGTGAAGATGAACGAGTGTAGTCATTGTTACTAAATGAGTTCGACTTAGCTCAGAAAGGACCATTATTAATAGCCCAATAGCCAGGGCAACAAAGGTCTCTACAACTTAACGTGGAATCCGAACCTCGTATAATTGGTCTGATTTTCAGCTAACAGACAAGCTTTATATTCACTACACTACATCCGGACCCTGACTGTCACCCAACATGGACACCCCAGAATTTTCTAGTAGTGCCCACGTCGATGGCAACCATTGAGCGGACGCCGTGTTGGTATTAACAGGACCGAACATAGAACCTATCGCCATCAATACCACAACACTTTGTCCCCAAGTAGCTGGGTTACAGTACTGCGCCACCAGTGCCGACATTATCCCATTTAGCTATGTGTAACAAAAATATAACATGGAATTAAATAATATTAAATTACTTGTAGCAAAATTTGTTGTAAAATGCGTTTTTACGTCGTTCAAATAAACACTATCCGCTATCTTTATATAAAACATTTCCAAACATGAAAATTTTCAATTCATCAGATTTGTACTGCAATCCCATTCAGAAGCAATTATGTACTCTTCGATATTCTAAGGATGTATGTGTAGCAAGCTGACAAATATAGCTTAAATTGAAATATAATGTACGAACAGTTGTAGAAATTTGCAACTAATAGACGTTTATTTACAAATAATCATTTGAATATGTTTAACGGTCGAAGTTTCTGGTATCAGACACTTCGACTGTCATTGCTGGAATGAAATTTCCTCGATAGGACTGGACTATGTTGAGTCGCTTGGGGTCAGTAATTTGAATCATGCGCCAAGAATTATTTAAACAGTGCACGAAAGGTTCATTGCTGTGGAAGTATTGAACAGTTAATCAATCGTGTTTTCTATCTAAATTTTAACCATTTTTTATCACCTTTTGCCATGAGGGTTTTGGACTTCCAACGACAGGTCATAAAACATGTTATAGCTCTAAAAAGATTATAACTTATTTACAATTACAGTATGTGAATTTCAGATGAAACAAGCTGAAAATGAGAGCCACCCATTATATTGTTGATTTGCAGGATGTACTTATCACATTTCTAGTAACTGTGAGTGATTCATCAGCCTTTAGCTGTAAGATGTATACCTGTCATTCATAGCTAATAAGCCCCCTAACTATGGACTGGATGGAAGTCCAGCTGCAAGGAGTGGCAACACCGCGTCCGGTGACTCGGCCAGTCGTGCAGTTGCGGCACATTAATGTCTGTTGAATTATCATGTGTAATAAATTTTAAGATTTTTTATGGCACTCACCGTTTTATAATGTTACTTTATTTGTCAATCCGGTATTTTTGAACCGTTTTAGAAGTTTGTATGATCAGCCGTTATTAAGTTTGTATGATCAGCCGTTATTAAGTTTGTATGATCAGCCGTTATTAAGTTTGTATGATCAGCCGTAGATCAGCCGTTATTAAGTTTGTATGATCAGCCGTTATTAAGTTTGTATAATCAGCCGTTATTAAGATTGTATGATCAGCCGTTATTAAGTTTGTATGATCAGCCGTTATTAAGTTTGTATGATCAGCCGTTATTAAGTTTGTATGATCAGCCGTTATTAAGTTTGTATGATCAGCCGTTATTAAGTTTGTATGATCAGCCGTTATTAAGTTTGTATGATCAGCCGTTATTAAGTTTGTATGATCAGCCGTTATTAAGTTTGTATGATCAGCCATTATTAAGTTTGTATGATCAGCCGTTATTAAGTTTGTATGATCAGCCGTTATTAAGTTTGTATGATCAGCCGTTATTAAGACTGTATGATCAGCCGTTATTAAGATTGTATGATCAGCCGTTATTAAGATTGTATGATCAGCCGTTATTAAGTTTGTATGATCAGCCGTTATTAAGATTGTATGATCAGCCGTTATTAAGTTTGTATGATCAGCCGTTATTAAGTTTGTATGATCAGCCGTTATTAAGTTTGTATGATCAGCCGTTATTAAGATTGCAAGGGTTTATAAGAATTACAACAGAAAATCTTTAAAAGAGTAAAGATTCTAGAATTTGCACAGACTACAAAAACCAACCATCGTCACATGTGGTTAAAGTTTCACTAACTTTCTTTAGTACTTTTTTGTTTAGAAACTTTTAAAGTTGAGCTTTACTCAAAAATTGCTAAAATTTCGAGTTTTTTGTATTCTACCTGCTATAAAAAATTCTTAAAGTTTCTAAAAATACATGTAAGTTATATAAATTTACGTAGAATTAAATAAGCTAAATTTTGGTGTACAACACAACGGAATCGGATAGGTATTTATTTTGTAACAGTGGTTCAAACTCGAGTACGTTGCTTTTTTAATCCTACAGTACAAAAAGCAATGTAAGATCCGTTGGGATCCTAGAGAATGAAGAAATACTGGGAAGGGCTATAGTGAAATAACACCAGAAGACTAAAGTAATGCTACAATGATCTTAAAACCATCGATAGAAAACTATCTTAAACAAAGATCAATATTGATCAAAACGAAAGATCTCTTTATCATTTCAGTTGCAGAATTTGGTAAATTAAAACATATTGTATATTTAAATGTTACAATAATTAACTTGTTCGCAGAAGATATTCGTAAAGGCCTCAAATATGTAAATAAATGGACACTGGAACCTTGAAAGGATATAAAAGTCGTTTACGTTTTATTTCACGAGATTCAACTCAAGTGAACAGGTTCCTAGGACCACGGTTCCTGTTCTTTGTGTTTGTTAATCAGTTCTGTATTAAACTCTTTTTTTGCTGACGAAACAAAATTTTGAGGTTATGTTATTTGTTCAATGTACTCCCATTGCAAATACACCGCTGCTAACGTTATCTTTTGTTATGACAATGCCTTATTCCATAAAAAGTGAATTTTCATCTAAACGTTTGGAATTCACACCTTGTAGAATTGAATAACCATTTAGCAGATCTAAAACACGGTAACTTCTTTTGATTTATGACTTTAAAAATAATGTATATTACGTTTGAGTATTTGTATTTTAGTAAGTAACGGTTTCTCAACACAACTAATATTGTTAATTGAAATCATAAAAGCCCCATTTCGTTATGTTTAAATTAAAACAAGCAACATTATAAAAGAAAATAAACTAAACATTCAAATTGTAGAAACTACCTTATACTTTGATCTTATAAAAAAATTCCTTCATGAAAGAATCTTCAACTAAAAATGTGGGTTCAACAGACTCCTTCGAGTATTGTCATATCATCTTTCAGCCCTTGGTAAATGAATTGAATGTAAACTAAAGCATGTTTATATTACGCTCAAGTACACGTAATATAGAAAATCAATTTCATATACATAGCATTTACGGTACTGGAAGCAGGATTTGTTTATTTAACCACTATAACTTCAATTAACCATTAGTAAATAATACATGCACGGCCTTTAAACCAGTTAGCGTTTAAGTCTAAGTTTGATGAATTATATATTAAGTCAACGTTTTAAATGAAATTATAAAAAGTAGTAACTGTTGAAGCTTTTTCACACAAAAACATAATGCAATTCAATTGAAGCTGAAGTCTCAAGGCACTACTGTTATTACAGTCTGGTGGATTCAGCCAACAGCACAAGGCCCCATCCTCACAGAACGGTCTTGTGATTCTAACAAAAATTGACAACATTCTCTTTTATACAACTTTATTATTTCGACTCAAGATAAGATCGATGAACTTATCTGTAATCGTTGTTAAAATTAAAATTCCGTTTAAAGTTAATTTAACAGAATAAATATGAGTTTCTAGGCATAATATTTCTCAACAGCTCATGACATGGTAACATTATTGGAATAAAATGAAAACAGAATTTTGAATTCTACAGTTACAAAGGAGTTTGGCTACTAAATATAGCATAAACAATGTAACCTGTTCGTGGGTGAGTACTATGGAGTGCAAGTTCCAAGGTTCAAATCTCAACTGAGCTGACGATTGGTAGTTAAGTCATTGAACAAATTACACGCCAAGTCCTTCCTACATATTTCAAATTGTAAATGAGGTAAAAAAAAAAAAATAAAACAAAAAAATATTTAATTACAGTCTCCTTAAAATTAATTGAAAATTAAAACCGATACATTAAAATTATAATCTAATTAGCTTATTTGAATACTTAACACTAATCTAAATCACGCTATCTTTAATCTCCTACGTGAAAAATGGTAACAATAGGATTAAAATGTAAAGCTCCGAAGATTTGGAAAAACAGGTCAATAAGCGATAATGTTTCTGACTAACATTACAGTACATCTTATCTAATACAAGGGATCTAAGAGACGATGTTTCTGACTAACATTACAGTACATCTTATCTAATACAAGGGATCTAAGAGATAATGTTTCTAACTAACATTACAGTACAACTTATCTAATACAAGGGATATAAGAGATAATGTTTCTGACTAACATTACAGTACATCTTATATAATACAAGGGATCTAAGAGACGATGTTTCTGACTAACATTACAGTACATCTTATCTAATACAAGGTATCTAAGAGATAATGTTTCTGACTAACATTACAGTACATCTTATCTAATACAAGGGATCTAAGAGATAATGTTTCTGACTAACATTACAGTACATCTTATCTAATACAAGGGATCTAAGAGATAATGTTTCTGACTAACATTACAGTACATCTTATCTAACACAAGGGATCTAAGAGATAATGTTTCTGACTAACATTACAGTACATCTTATCTAATACAAGGGATCTAAGCGATAATGTTTCTGACTAAAACTACAGTACATCTTATCTAATACAAGGGATCTAAGCGATAATGTTTCTGACTAACATTACAGTACATCTTATCTAATACAAGGGATCCAAGAGATGATGTTTCTGACTAACATTACAGTACATCTTATCTAATACAAGGGATCTAAGAGACGATGTTTCTGACTAACATTACAGTACATCTTATATAATACAAGGGATCTAAGCGATAATGTTTCTGACTAACATTACAGTACAACTTATCTAATACATGGGATATAAGAGATAATGTTTCTGACTAACATTACAGTACATCTTATCTAATACAAGGGATTTTTAAGAGATAATGTTTCTGACTATTATTACAGTACATCTTATCTAATACAAGGGAACTAAGAGACGATGTTTCTGACTAACATTTCAGTACATCTTATCTAATACAAGGGATCTAGGAGATAATGTTTCTGACTAACATTTCAGTACATCTTACCTAATACAAGGGATCCAAGAGATGATGTTTCTAACTAACATTACAGTACATCTTATCTAATACAAGGGATCCAAGAGATGATGTTTCTGACTAACATTACAGTACATTTTATCTAATACAAGGGATCTAAGAGACGATGTTTCTGACTAACATTACAGTACATCTTATCTAATACAAGGGATCTAGGAGATAATGTTTCTGACTAACATTTCAGTACATCTTACCTAATACAAGGGATCCAAGAGTTGATCTTTCTAACTAATATTACAGTACATCTTATCTAATACCAGGGATCCAAGAGATGATGTTTTTGACTAACATAACAGTACATTTTATCTAATACAAGGGATCTAAGAGATAATGTTTCTGACTAACATTACAGTACATCTTATCTAATACAAGGGATCTAAGAGACAATGTTTCTGACTAACATTTCAGTACATCTTATCTAATACAAGGGATCTAAGAGACGATGTTTCTGACTAACATTACAGTACATCTTATCTAATACAAGGGATCTAAGAGACGATGTTTCTGACTAACATTACAGTACATCTTATCTAATACAAGGGACCTAAGAGACGATGTTTCTGACTAACATTACAGTACATCTTATCTAATACAAGGGACCTAAGAGACGATGTTTCTGACTAACATTACAGTACATCTTATCTAATACAAGGGATCTAAGAGACGATGTTTCTGACTAACATTACAGTACATCTTATCTAATACAAGGGATCTAAGAGACGATGTTTCTGACTAACATTACAGTACATCTTATTTAATACCATGGATCTAAGAGACGATGTTTCTGACTAACATTTCAGTACATCTTATCTAATACAAGGGATCTAGGAGATAATGTTTCTGACTAACATTTCAGTACATCTTATCTAATACAAGGGATCTAAGAGACGATGTTTCTGACTAACATTACAGTACATCTTATCTAATACAAGGGATCTAAGAGATGAAGTTTCTGACTAACATTTCAGTACATCTTATCTAATACAAGGGATCTAAGAGACGATGTTTCTGACTAACATTTCAGTACATCTTATCTAATACAAGGGATCTAGGAGATAATGTTTCTAACTAACATTACAGTACATCTTATCTAATACAAGGGATCTAAGAGACGATGTTTCTGACTAACATTTCAGTACATCTTATCTAATACAAGGGATTTTTAAGAGATAATGTTTCTGACTATTATTACAGTACATCTTATCTAATACAAGGGATCTAAGAGACGATGTTTCTGACTAACATTTCAGTACATCTTATCTAATACAAGGGATCTAAAAGATGATGTTTCTAACTAACATTACAGTACATCTTATCTAATACAAGGGATCCAAGAGATGATGTTTCTGACTAACATTACAGTACATCTTATCTAATACAAGGGATTTAAGAGATAATGTTTCTGACTAACATTACAGTACATCTTATCTAATACAAGGGATCTAAGAGATGATGTTTCTAACTAACATTACAGTACATCTTATCTAATACAAGGGATCTAAGAGATAATGTTTCTGACTAACATTACAGTACATCTTATCTAATACAAGGGATCTAAGAGATGATGTTTCTAACTAATATTACAGTACATCTTATCTAATACAAGGGATGGAAGAGATGATGTTTCTGACTAACATTACAGTACATCTTATCTAATACAAGGGATCTCTGATGATAAATACCAGGCAACGCCAAAATTATATTGGGTTTAGAGCTACTCATAAGTTATGCTCTTCTATTCTACGTACAATTTCAGATATACAAACTGTCAAATCCTTATTTACCGTCTTTTACATATTTATGTCACGTAATCAGTATACATTAAAATTATAAAGGTTTAAAATAGGACATTCCGGCTAAACATTAGTTAGACACGTTATAGGATACGATATGTGTATATTATATAACCTGTCATGAATAAACTATGTTTAGAGGTGAATTTATTCCACTTAATTAACCCTCCCAAACGTTATGTTTTACAATCACCATATTGGTAATTTCGTACGAACACTGGATATTAATATTAATTACTCTGGGTTACAGATAATTCATTTGTTTTATGACGTTGATAAACTAATAACATGACTTAACTGTAGTTAATATACTCTCAGATGAGAAAAATATTTGTGATTATTAATACGTTTTGTTTCAATTTATTGCATTACCACTTTATAAGAATTTATGAATATGAACACAAATTTATAACAGAACAAAGATTTCTCAAAAATTGGTAGATTCATATGTCAACATTTTAAACACTGTTGCTTTAAATACGTATATATCGCGGCCCACACTAACCCCGTGACCAAGCAGGGCTGTCGGCTGGTTAATAACATAAATAAATTACGTAAGATTTATAAACGGGTTGCCGTTTCCGAAATCAACGAGTCGCTGTTGGAGAGTCAATAGCCTCAGACTTCCCTGGAGTATCGATACAATTTTAACGTCAGCGGGCTAAAACATACTTTTCTATTTCAACTGTACGGTTCGTGTTTATTATTATAATGAGTTAAAGTAGTCTCTTCATCATTACATAAGTCCATTATAGTGGACCATAAGTTGATATTATGAGTTTTTATGCAAAATCATCAATAATGACATTTAAATTTAAAACATTAGTCGTGAAAAATTAAAAGTATAAAAATTCTAAATTTTGAAAAACCAACTTGTGGACCACTAGAACAGTTATTCACATTTCAAACGACACTTCAAGTGTTACGATACGAATCTTTGAAATAGAAACCCATTTTTTGGGCGTTTTTCGCAGGGGCCCCCTTCAAACAAGGATCTAGGATGACTCAATTATTTCAGATGGTATATTCTTGCATTGTATTTGATTATATAAAATACCAACATTTGATTAAAATACCACATTATATCATTTCCATAGATCATTATGACAGACCAACTAAGCAAAAACAGCACTATTTTCTAGAGGTCACGGTTTGTGAATAATTTTCTTCTCAATATTACAAAGACTTTTTATGTATCAAACTCTGATATTTTAATTTCAAGCAATCGTTTACTTAGTGTTTTAGGTGTTCCAGTACAAGATTGTAATCACACGCAAGAGAGCCCGTACTTAAAGCGTACACTGAGCCTTAATAATCCCCGCAACACGGCTACATGTTGTAGCATGTATGTCTGGCTTAGATTGTACGGGCCTTGTTACAAAACACAGCCCAAAGGAGACTACGTTGCAAATTGTCGAGCCCTTCCGACCACCCTACTCACAAGTTCGTACTTGATAGCAGGACTTTGATAGGAGGTTCACCACGAGCTCTCTCATCATCATACGTAAAAGAACATAACTAAATGTCTTTAATAGACTCTGATTTTTTGTACAGCTACACAGAGGTCAAAAAACAGGGATATTTTTAATTTTATTTTATTACTTTTATTTCATACTTTTTTATTTGTGGAAGTAGGATTAAACATTTCTGGGGGAAATGTAAAATTTTGATTGAAAACTTAAGATTATTAACCACTTCTCTATTCAAATTATTTTTTACAGTACATAACCACAATTATTGTAACAAAACCTTGCTACGAAATTTTTTAACATTTTCTTTTGCGAATTTTTATTTGTCTCCAACGGTATTTGTTGATTCCAACTCGGTCACAGTGACTGTTTTAAAAACTAAACGTTTTTAAAAAGATGTCAGTAATTTGAATAAAAATAGGATAGTATTTTTTTGTTACAAAATATATTAATAATATATGTTATATATTAATATTGAATTGAGATATTTAGACTGATTGCGAAACAGTATCAATTATGCTCAAACCAATTCATTACACCAATAAAAAGAAGTTTAGTGCTAGGTATAAATCCAGTTATATACCGTCGCAACGTGGAACTAAAGTGGTGACGTTACTAAAAATAAATCCCCTCCAAAGAACCACTTGAAAACACATTTAGCTTCACACTTTTCATACGTTTCCTATAAAACACACTTCAATGGAGCTGTACTTTGGGTTCCTTCTATTTTGCTTCAACAACTTCAAATGTACTTTATATTACTCAATATGGAGTGTCTATGTTGTATGCTATGTTATTCTTGCTATTTAACTATCAGAAACAGAAATACTATATTAAAACTTCATTGTGGTTTTACTATAAAAAAAATAATGTGTATGGAGTTACAATTGCGTATAATAATTAATTTCTAATAATATATTAGAAAATAATATTATTTTCCAATTATGCTTGCCAATTTTCCTTCGACTTATTCTCGACTGCCACACCATAAACATGATTCGGCTGAAGACGTGTTAAAGAATATTTCTTAGATTTGAAAAGGACATTGTTAATATTTTTAATGGTCACAATTCAAATAACAAACTATACACGCAAAAGTCGGCAACACAGCGCAATAAATCTAAATTGACTGCGACATTTCAGGCAATCTACATAACAATTGGTTGAGCTACGCTGCGTGTTTGGGGACGTAATATACTGTCAGAGTACCACAAAACTCCTGTTTTCATTCTAGTTATAAAATATTTGTGCTACAAACCAATTTTCCGTTTTTGCATGATGAAGGACGATATCTTCTGAAAGTCAAAAGATATTTTGAGTCTTTTTCGGAAAGTCCCCATAAATAGTAAAAATTGTCTACAAAGTCTAAGTCAAAACTAAACTTACAAACAATGTTATTTCCCTGGATTTTGGTAAAGTGGTTTTTACATACGAGGAAATATTTAAATTCATTGCTTTAATTATCAATCGACGCCTTCTGATATTTAGGTTAGGTTGTTAGGACTGTCACCACGGGTCATTGTTAAACAAATGCGGGGACATTCGATATTTTCTATTTAGAGCTAGTAAGTGCTTTAGAAGATTAATGGTTGGATCGATAACAGATATATTCAGTAAGGTTGACCAAAATTTATCAATATTTTAGAAATTTAGTTTTGCAATCTTGGAATATTTAAATTTTCTCAAAAGTGTTTTACAGATAAAATTATATTTACGTTGCTTAAATAAATCTCTACCAACTACATAACAGTATAATTTTGATACTACATATTTGTATTGTAAAATTAATTGTATGTGTGTGTACGTGTGCACGCGCGCATGTGCGTGCGTGCGTGTGTGAGGGGGAGCTTAAAAATGTAACAATTCAATTTTAAGTGTGACTTTCATGTTTCAACTTTTAGGATTAACGTTTATTTATCACTATGTAAATTTTTCAGCTTACATACTAAGAAGTTTCACATAGTAAGTTAAAAAAGTTTTTAAATGAAGAACAATTTTTCCGTAAGTCTTGGAAAGTGATTAACAAAGGCAAATCATTGTGTCCAAACAACTGACTGTACTTTAAATACTTTGGACAGTTTCTAGTGAACTGACTGTACTTTAAATACTTTGGACAGTTCCTAGTGAACTGACTGTACTTTAAATACTTTGGACAGTTCCTAGTGAACTGACTGTACTTTAAATACTTTGGACAGTTCCTAGTGAACTGACTGTACTTTAAATACTTTGGACAGTTCCTAGTGGTTTTTTTCAGTTAGATAATGTTTACATTACCTCTGGTTTCACGTGGAAAGCTAATTATTGTAATATTTATTAGATTGTTTTTATTTCTTCTAGGAAATATAAAAATATTCGCACTATAAAATTTATTTCCTTAAATTATACTAAAGTTAATTCGTGAGATTTAAAATATCAATATTTCAAAACATACTACGTTCCGGAACTTGTAATTTATAAGTAGGCCTACAGACAAATGAAATACGAAAGCGATTTCCAAAAATAGTTTTTTTAGTGCCATATTTGTTATAAATCTACGATCCTTGAGAGAATTGTCGATGTTGCACCAACCACTAATGGCGTACGTTTGAACATTAACGTACGTTTACTGAGTGGCGAGTAAGTCAAAGTAAAACACCCACCCACTTGAAGCTGCTGTTGTATTCATAGATTCACCTGCACTTGAGTAATGACGTGTTAATGCTCTTGTCTAGGACATAAATATTTATGACACAATAATGATGGGAAGCAATACATTTAATAGAGTTGGATTAATTAACAGATCGAACACTATCACTCTGTGCCGAATATTTATGAGTTTACTCTATTTCGATGAAGCCAGTCTTCATATGTGGGTATAAGTAGATAATGTAAAATAAGTCTACTCTATTTCGATGAAGCCAGTCTTCATATGTGGGTATAAGTAGATAATGTAAAATAAGTCTACTCTATTTCGATGAAGCCAGTCTTCGTAGGTGGGTATAAGTAGATAATGTAAAATAAGTCTACTCTATTTCGATGAAGCCAGTCTTCGTAGGTGAGTATAAGTAGATAATGTAAAATAAGTCTACTCTATTTCGATGAAGCCAGTCTTCGTAGGTGGGTATAAGTAGATAATGTAAAATAAGTCTACTCTATTTCGATGAAGCCAGTCTTCGTGGGTGGGTATAAGTAGATAATGTAAAATAAGTCTACTCTATTTCGATGAAGCCAGTCTTCGTAGGTGGGTATAAGTAGATAATGTAAAATAAGTCTACTCTATTTCGATGAAGCCAGTCTTCGTAGGTGGGTATAAGTAGATAATGTAAAATAAGTCTACTCTATTTCGATGAAGCCAGTCTTCGTAGGTGGGTATAAGTAGATAATGTAAAATAAGTCTACTCTATTTCCATGAAGCCAGTCTTCGTGGGTGGGTATAAGTAGATAATGTAAAATAAGTCTACTCTATTTCTATGAAGCCAGTCTTCGTGGGTGGGTATAAGTAGATAATGTAAAATAAGTCTACTCTATTTCGATGAAGCCAGTCTTCGTAGGTGAGTATAAGTAGATAATGTAAAATAAGTCTACTCTATTACGATGAAGCCAGTCTTCGTGGGTGGGTATAAGTAGATAATGTAAAATAAGTCTACTCTATTTCGATGAAGCCAGACTTCGTAGGTGAGTATAAGTAGATAATGTAAAATAAGTCTACTCTATTTCGATGAAGCCAGTCTTCGTAGGTGGGTATAAGTAGATAATGTAAATTAAGTCTACTCTATTTCGATGAAGCCAGTCTTCGTAGGTGGGTATAAGTAGATAATGTAAAATAAGTCTACTCTATTTCGATGAAGCCAGTCTTCGTAGGTGGGTATAAGTAGATAATGTAAAATAAGTCTACTCTATTTCGATGAAGCCAGTCTTCGTGGGTGGGTATAAGTAGATAATGTAAAATAAGTCTACTCTATTTCTATGAAGCCAGACTTCATGGGTGGGTATAAGTAGATAATGTAAAATAAGTCTACTCTATTTTGATGAAGCCAGACTTCGTGGGTGGGTATAAGTAGATAATGTAAAATAAGTCTACTCTATTTCGATGAAGCCAGACTTCGTGGGTGGGTATAAGTAGATAATGTAAAATAAGTCTATTCTATCTCGATGAAGCCAGTCTTCGTGGGTGGGTATAAGTAGATAATGTAAAATAAGTCTGTTCTATTTCGATGAAGCCAGTCTTCGTGGGTGGGTATAAGTAGATGAAGAAATTGTATGGCCATTTTTATAGAAAGTGCGTATAGAAAGTGCGTACATTTAAAGATTACAAAAAAATAGTAATTTGTATTTTTATCAAATAAAAAAATCGATTACTATATTTTTATCTTTCCATCCATTTTTAATTTTCTATTATAAAGAGGCATAAAAACTTGTGAATTTCATGAATATAACAATTTAATTTTATATTGAGTTATTTATAGAACAATTATGTAAAACATATAGGCCAATAAAGAAAATGACTATGAACATGTGGTATAACACTAAAATTAGCTTTTGGGAAGCCAACTACAACATTGCAACTTCATTTCTGTGGAAAGCAGGTTTTATTAAAAGACAAAAAATGAAAATAAAATAATAAAAACAACCGAATAGCCTGTAATGTAATATATCTAGCGGTTAGTGCAAAACATTGTTTAAAAATAATATAATTTTTAATCATAAATTTCATAATGAATGGTTAGACCATTTCAGAGCTTAGAATGACAAAAGAATACATTCCGTAAAGTATTAAATTTGACACTGGAAAGAAACAGATTAAAGGAGAAACTGGACACAAAGGACTGAGGTCCTTAAATTCCTTGAATGGAGTGGAACACAAAGTTCCGGAAACAGTGAGCAGGACCACCTCCTGTCAGCTAGACTTGTTCTCATTATCCCGACAAGTGTCTCAACACCCAAAGAGCGTCTGGTTCCCCTTGAATAGTGGGTTGTATAGAGAAATAATGTATAATTTATTTATAAACTTTTGTGCAGCAATACTATTGGTACAAAAAAGTTTATTTTAAAGCCTTTCAGTGACTTTCTCTAGACTAATCATTCTTACATTCTTACATATGAGACGCCGACACAACGTTGTTGGTATCTCAGTAGAAATCAATAGTTTCTAACACAAGTATGGTATAATCAGCTTAACGTGGCATCCGAACTACGGGACATATAATTAAATTGTATAAAGAATAACCAAAATTGAATTTTGGTTGGAATTGAGTATATTAGTTCAGGTAGATACATTTAGTTTTGTCATGTCATACCCAGGATAGAATAAATAAATAAAATGTTTTATTTCATAAACAACACTTGCTGTATGGAAATCATCAAGTTTCCCAATGATAAGGATAAACAATACCACTCCAATGGCTATAAATACTATTGTATCAGAACACCAACATTTAAAACAGTACCACTGTTACTTATTGGCCCCTGTTACTAAAATTACAAAAGTGTTCTAATAAAAAAGGCGTTTTCAATTTTAAAGTAAAAAAATTAATCCTGTAATAAAAAAGGCAATTTCAAAATTATTTAATTATAATTATAACGATAAAGGAACAAGAACTGTGATATAGAGAACACAAGAAAAAAGGGAAAAAATGATCAGAAAAATATTAAGGCGAAACAAACAGAAAAATGAAAAAAACAACATTTAAAAAATATAGTAATCGAAATCAAGAAGTGAAGGATGGAATTCTGTGAACTTCTAGAAGGACTGTCAGAAAACAGCCTGACAAAGAAAACAATAAATATACTATGTAACCTCGTTCAAAAATGCAACTTGAAATGAAAAAGTGAAATAAAAAAATATCTCAAGAAAGCAGATATAAAAAGAAACAGGAATCATATGCAAGGATGTTTTCAGATAAAGAATAAATAGTGGGAGAACGTACCAGAGAAAATCAAATAAAAACAATAACCACTGAAATAGCCAGAAAAAAGATTTCACGTTACGCATGCGAAAGTATTGTGAAAAAAAAAACACCAAAAAGAATTAATTGATTCAGTCTGATTGATACTTATGCCCTAGAAAAATTATTTTCTTAAACATTTTAAAATAAATAATGAATCGAAGTATTTGTACCACTAAAGTTACTTATAATTTCCTATTATCAAACAAAACCTTTAAATGTTATTCTGGGACATTAGTATACAATGTTTAATTAATTTTTGTACAGATTGGCCAAATGGACTTGCAGTAAAAATATATCAAAGATGTTAATGTAAAGCTTAGTTAATGTATCTAATATTATCATAGACATTAACTAACTAAAAGATCAATTTTATAATGTAAATACACTTACACGTCCAGTGAAGTCGAGTTACGAACCTGTAACAAAATACCATGAAAGGAATATTTATAAAATATGAGTCTCAGTGTTACACGCGACGGTAACTTCGTAAACATTACTTTTTGTAGTAAGACCACAATGAAGTTTTAATGTAATATTTCTGTTTCTGATAGACAGTTAAATAGCAAGAATAACATAGCATACAACATAGACACTCCATATTGAATAATATAAAGTACATTTGAAGTTGTTGAAGCAAAATAGAAGGAACCCAAAGTACAGCTCCATTGAAGTGTGTTTTATAGGAAACGTATGAAAAGTATGAAGCTAAATGTATTTTCAAATGGTTCTTTGGAGGGGATTTATTTTTAGTAACGTCACCACTTTAGTTCCACGTTGCGAGGGTATATAACTGGGTTTGTACTTAGCACTAAACTTGTTTTTATTGGTGTAATGAATTGGTTTGAGCATAAATAATACTGTATCGCAATCAGTCTAAATATCTCAATCCAATATTAATACGAACATCCAGCATATAGGAACTCCATAATGAGAAAAGTAAGTATATAAAATATGACAACAAAGCACTTACAAGTTTTTTTCATTTCAAGATGTCAATAAAAGGCTTAAAGTATTAGAATTTTAATTTTTTTAAATATATACAAGTTTTAGCTCAAACACACGGACAGGCTTCAGGAACTGATTCTATGGGCTAAAATAAAGAAAAACGCCCTTCGCCCCAGGTATCCACCATTTTCTTTTTACCAAATAATTTATAACTGTAGAACGCTCAACCGATTGAGTTGAAATTTCGTATATTACGCATCCATACAAAGAACGATGTCAAAAAAACAAATAAAACTCCTTTCTTTATTTCGATTCAAAATGGTGCCCATATTAATTTTGGTTAAAATAATCTAAAACGCGTCCATTTTCAAAAATGTTTAAAATTGAATTAATTTAACCCATTAAATTTTCTGTCCAATGATGTAGCATTCAAAACATTCTTTCAGTTTGTTTAACTTTTTATTTTTTAAAAATGTTAGTTTTCTCAAAACTGAAATTTTAAAATGGCCATGTTTAAGACCTTGCCTGGATACTCGTGTATATACAATATTCATTATTATATTATGTATACTACAGTATTATACACTCTATATAAGGTCCATAGATAACTAAAATATAGAACTTGGTGCGTTTCAATTAAATATTATAAATGATTAGGATTTTTTTTAACGAGCCCACCAATACTACAACACTAGCCCCCTTTTTATTTACTAGAAACATTCTTGGAAGTTGAATATTGTTCAGAAATATACGAGAATATGAATATGTTGAAAAGTAAATTTTTTCTTAGACGCACTATCTTCAAAATGTACATTAGAGCCATAGATTTATGAATAGTTTTAAATCTAAACTATTGCACAGTGCAATAGTTGCAATGTTCAAGTGGAAGAGAGGTCCTCAATTGCACAACAGAGAAATTGCACTAAAACAGTAAAAGTATCAGTCACACATTCAGAATTTGTGCGAAAAATTTATTGAACCATGATTTTCCCGGTAGAAAGCTTAGTAGAGGGAAAATATTGAGTTACGTCGAAATTCCAGTCTAGTGGTTGCATCTGGAAGATTTCCCGCACTGAGCAATTATATTGCATTAGCAAGTACCCGGCATTCCAAAAGGCAAACTAAATAAATAGAAGATTTAATTAATATTTGTAAATATTGTGTAGGCTGTGTTTCTTCAAGAAAGAGAGAAATAGAATGAACAACATTTTACTAAAGTGTATTAATACTGACAAGTCCTTTAGTATTGAGGCCTATTATAGGAAGCCTATCATTATGATTGCCATGTTTTTTTTAATATATTAATACTATATAATTAATTAAATAACAAACCAATACATTATTTACTAAAATTACATTATACAATTTATACGGTATTACTTACTGCTTTGTACAAAGAAATCTGCACATACTTATGTATATTGTTCTGTATAGCACGTAAGAATTGAACATTCAATGAGATCAAAATGTAAAGGAAATTGGACACAACTGTATTTTACTACTAAAGTAAAGATATTACTGAGCGTCGAAACAGGAAGCAGAATGCATCTCACAAAAATACACTGGCATTTAACATAGTTTTTTAGGTTATTGATTTGAAAGAAATTCCTCTGTCATAAATAAGTTCAAAAGGTTCGTTTGATTAAAAAAAGGAAATAAAAATAATCCGCGAATATAGTGGGTGGCGATTTTGATCAGGACATGCGGTTAGCACATTTTGAAGTAGTAGCCTCTTAACTGTCGAATATGATCAATGGTCTCTCGATGATGGGTCTACACCGGGGGACTAGAGGTGCGATTGTAACCTTCGCCACTCTGAGGGCTCGGGAATACAAGATCCAACTCTATCGTGCCACTCGGCTACCGAACTCCCGAAAAGGATTATATTAAAACTACTCATATAATTAGGTCTAAAATCATATGTTCAATAACAATATAAATTAACCTCTGTAGCCGCAAATCGCAAAATTAAACATTCATGCAGCTCCCACAAGCCTATTTAAAAAGAAAACAGTTCATTTTATACAACTATATTGATAAAAAACCCCACAAAACTTGTCATTGATGGACAGTTATAAAAGTCACAAAACGTTTGATGGACAGTTATAAAAGTCACAAAACGTTTGATGTACAGTTATAAAAGCACAACTACTTACTCTGTACTATCAGCAGGTATTGATGCAACGTGTTCCGAATGATTATTTCCAAGAGGGAAATTGGTTTAACGGAGTTGGTAGATTCAAAGCCGTTACACTCAATGTTGGTAATCCATACACACAAGCCCATAACCCCCGTCTAAGCTTAATTAATCCCTAAAACACGGCTACAGGTTGCTGCGTGTCTAGTTTACAGTGGACGTTTTACAAAGTTAACTTGTCACTTTTTGTTGTGAATAGTATAATGTCATAGATACTGTACTACACATTGTCAATGTTCATATGAACCTGGTAATGGAGGATCGGTAACTAGCACAGAGCCCAGCCCCGTTACGTTAAGGCTGGTTGGTTAAACAAATTTTCGATTTTTTTGGTTGCGATGTCTTTACATCAGCTTTTAAACGCCTCCCAAGTAGTTATTTCATTAAACTTATGCTTATAGTTATAAATAAATCACCTCAAAGATGCGAATGTGGGCTCTCTTGGTACATACAGAATTAAGAAACTATTTTAACAAACAGTTTTTAAAAAACATGTCCTTACAAGACTATGGTCTTGCTCATAATTTATTTTAAATTACGTAAGTTTACTACAAATTAGCAAATTTAATTTTAAATAATAATGTTAGATGTTTGTTTTTATTTTATTATGACGAGAAATACAACTTCATGTTTGGCATTCTTTGCTTTTTAATATCAAATAATTTACAAAATTGATTAACTTTATATACTCAACTTGTGGTTGTACTTTTACCTGCTTGTTATTTTACAATCCAATCGCTACGCACACGTACAGTGAGACACAGCACCCGCACCAGCTGTATTGTGCTTCAACGACTTCCTGCAATTATACCTCTCCCATCCCAACCCGTGGGGAGAAAGAAGTTGTGCGTGTGTGAGTAACTCGCGGTCAGAGGTAGAGCCCGCGCTGCGCAGCGAAATTCAGCTGTCCTTAATACCGGCCGAACCACCTTAATCATCAAGAGAAAATAAGAAACCTCTTAACCTATAAAAGACTTGGCTCAGTATTTCTTTATTACATTTTTAATCAAAACCACTTTCTAACAAAAAAATACGATATTTAATAAGCACAGTTAAACAATTAGTAGTGTTAAATAAATTCAATAATAAATACAATTCATAATACGTATTTTGGATTCCATGATAAGCTGTACGGCAATTTTTATTTTTTATTCAAATAGCATACCACTAAAAAAGGAAAATTAGAAGACACCACTATGATGCTCAATTACATATGACTATTCGACGTGTTTTTGAAGTTGAGGCTTGCTTGTCAATAGAAAATTGACTTAAATAAGTACGTATTTAATTTAAAATGTATGAGCTTTTGAAATGTATGGCGTTTTATTTATTTATCTTTTAACTTTTTTGTCGAGACACCAATAAACAAAAACAAAGTTGGCGTAGTAGTTGATCCATGCAAGGGAGCAATTGTATAAAACGAGGCACATCTGACTTCTGACTAACTAAACAAACACAATTCAAGAACTTGACGGAACATTACATGTTGTAAACGGCTGCTGACTTGGGGGAGGGGGGGGGGTCACTGCCTGTCTTTAGCAATGTTATTCGCATCACAATCCTTATCTACAGTTTTTACTAAACAAATTAGTTGTTTTGTAACCATATTTTTACAGCTCATATATGAGTATAGTGATATAAAACATGTCAGGCACCAAAACAGGTTAGTATTTCTGTAAAAGAAATTGATATAACGTCGTTAGTTATCTTGATAAAGTTAACAAAAAATTTTACGAGTGACTGCATATCACCAAAGGTTCAGCATTTAATGTAAAGAAAACTTGTTAGGAAGGACAGTATTAGGAAACATAGTGTTATAATTTGGAATTGTGTAGTAACGTTTGTTACTAAGTATGAATTTGTCAATTCGAGAAAAGGTAAACTCTTAAATTGTGGCTTAAAAAAAACATCGTTAGAATGTTTAACGAATTACTTTTAAAAGAATTCCCTTAAGCTATACAAATAACAACACAAAAGGAAGAATATTTCCAGTTACCTTTACTTTAAATAGTATTGAGAATCCTAAACAGTTTATAGAGTTATAAAATGTTCATGCAAAGTTTTATTTTGTTTGTACGTGACGAACGGATGGGGGGAGGGGGGCAGTTGAAGACAGCACAATATGCAGGTTTACATTTCAATCAATATATAAGATGACGATTTGAAATATAATTGCTGTATTTTGGATTTTAAAAATATAAGTTTAATGTTGTAGTTTTATATATTATTTTAAAAATATGAGGACTGTTGGAAAATGTGCTTTATAACCTTTAAAAGCAGTTTTTGTCATGTCAGCAATACTCCACTCCAGTGTTTAACATTTTACCTTGTGTTCTACAACCTTAACGGTCAGGAGGACGAGAACAAAGTGAAATACGATGTTATTTGAGAGGTTTTTATTAGGATCAATTTCTTTGCAAGTACGAGATCAAAGGGAAGTGACCACATTGCTGAGTAAAGACTGACAAAGGAGCAGTTCAGACCAGACGTCTTTCCAATTCCGCTGAGCTGTCAACAATCGAGTGTTCTAAAATCGGGTGTCACTGACGCTCAGTGAACCTTCAGCACAACACTCTTACTGTAATGGGTTCTTAAAAGTTTAACTGGTTTTCTTTTAAATGTCATATAAAATGAACAGGGTGGCAAAATATAAATTTGTTATCTTGTGTGTGCGAAAACGGCAAGAGTCCGTTTGAGTACATGTAAACGTCCTTGTAAAGACATGTGCCAGTGCGTTTTAGAACGTCCGAACGTTCTAGTGAGAATGCGTGGAAGTGCGTTTGAGTACGTGTGAAACTGCTTTAGAGGACAATCACCAGTGCGTTTTAGAACGTCCGAACGTTCTAGTGAGAATGTGTGAAAGTGCGTTTGAGTACGTGTGAAAGTGTTTCTGAGGACATTTGCCAGTGCGTTTTAGAACGTCCGAACGTTCTAGTGAGAATGTGTGAAAGTGCGTTTGAGTACGTGTGAAAGTGCGTTTGAGTACGTGTGAAAGTGCTTCTGAGGACATTTGCCAGTGCGTTTTAGAACGTCCGAACGTTCTAGTGAGAATGTGTAAAAGTGCGTTTAGTACGTGTGAAAGTGCTTCTGAGGACATTTGCTAGTGCGTTTTAGAACGTCCGAACGTTCTAGTGAGAATGTGTGAAAGTGCGTTTGAGTACGTGTGAAAGTACTTCTGAGGACATTTGCCAGTGGGTTTTAGAACGTCCGAACGTTCTAGTGAGAATGTGTGAAAGTGCGTTTGAGTACGTGTGAAACTGCTTGTGAGGACATGTGCCAGTGCGTTTTAGAATTTCCGAACGTTCTAGTGAGAATGTGTGAACGTGCGTTTAAGTATGTGTGGATGCGTTTTTGACACTTGAAACTTGGAAATATCGAACACATTTACCGATTATGTATGATCGTACAAATTTACCGATTTTGTATGAATATGTTTTAGAATTGTGTCACATATCAATGGACAGAGAATTTTTCATAATAATATTCTATGAAATATATTTGGCCGTTTTGACCTCTCTTACCCATTTATTTTCCATGCTTAACTCAAGGTGAATATTGCACATGTCAACGTTTCTTTAGATTTATAACGTTATTTTTACCTAAAACTTCAGAATTAAACGCATTTAAATAAAGTTTCATTAATTTTGTTCATTATCATACGTTTATAGGTTAGCGGTTTTATATAACAAAACATATAATTTCTTTAATATAAAAACTTTAATATAAAAACCTAGTTTTCAAAGAGGGAAATGTTGTATTTTTAAAGGAGGGGGGGAGGAGAATAATGTGTAATATGCAAATTGATATTACATTCAAAATGTAAATGAATTTCCCCCGGATTTATTAATCTAATTGCTGGGAACAATAAAGGCGACGACATCAATATTCATGAGGTAGACAAACCACTCACGTCTGATTAGTCAATGCCTAATGTTACATTGTTATTTACTGTCTTACACAATGGAAACTAATAACATATTATACTTACGACAAATTATCGTACTTTTCATATGTAATTGAAACCGTCCAAAGTACAACTAATATGGTGCTGATACTAATAAATATAAAAACCTTCATAAAAGAAAATTAAAACTAAGACAGGGTAATTTATTATTAAGGTAATCATATCGACTTTAATAATAAAAACTAAATAAAACATTATTTAAAATACAATTATTTTTAAAAGAAAACATGAAACCGAAAGTAATAATAAAAATAGTACATGCCTTTAACGAGTTTTATATATTACATTAAATTATGACTATAAGGACGATATTAAATGTAGATTTATGATCCTTTAACTGAATGAGAAGAGTAGCATCTTCTTTATTACGAATAAACGTTTAAATAATAAAGACGAGCGAAGAATGTTTGAACGACGACTATTATAGCCTAGAATTGCCGATGACATTTTGGTCCATATTGGATACATGTTTGTTCACATAAAACAGGTCTCTAAACGACTTTTAACGTGTCTGCCAGTCGTATTGTTAAAAACTTAACATCATGTAGAAAATCATCCATGAGCCCCGCCTGCCCAGCTCCGCAAATTCGACAAAAGGACATAACTCCCTCATTTAGAGTAAACTCTAGCAATGTATTATACATATCAATACCACTGTAGTTGTATGGGTGGGCGGGTGGGTCAATCCCACTGTAGTGTATGGGTGGGCGGGTGGGTCAATACCACTGTACGTGTGTGGGTGGGAGGGTGGGTCAATACCAATGTAGTGTATGGGTGGGAGGGTGGGTCAATACCACTGTAGTGTATGGGTGGGAGGGTGGGTCAATACCACTGTAGTGTATGGGTGGGCAGGTGGGTCAATACGACTGTACGTGTATGGGTGGGAGGGTGGGTCAATACCACTGTACGTGTATGGGTGGTTTAATACCACTGTACGTGTATGGGTGGGCGGGTGGGTCAATACCACTGTACGTGTATGGGTGGACTGGTAGTCCTCTGACAGACCTATATGAGGGCATGGATTGTCGACGACGTGTCTGGGTGAGGATGGACGTGTGAGTAGGTGGGTATCTGGTACGTAGAAGACGTGCGTGTGTGGGTAGTCGGTTGTTATGTATGTTTTATAGGAGAGCCTCGTTCGACAATAATATACGATTGTGTAGGTAAGTGTACCGGGACAGGTGGGTACATAGAAGACGTACGTGTGTGGCCGTGTGGGCAGGCTGATGTGTAGTCGGTAGGTGGGTAGTACCACTGTTCGTGTATTGGTATTGGTTGGGTCAGTACCACTGTAGGTGTGTGGCTGGGTGGGTCAGTACCACTGTACATGTATGGGTGGGTGGGTGGCTCCACCACTGTTCGTGTATGGGTGGGTGGGTGGGTGGGTAGGTCAGTACCACTGTACGTCTGTGGGTGGGTGGGTCAGTACCACTGTACGTGTATGGGTGGGCGGGTGTATTAACATCAATCCTAGTGAAAGGACGAATTAAATGTTTTGTAGACCGTTTGGCTAAGTTATGTTTAATATGCCCATTTGTGTTTAGGTTGGACTTGCATATTTTGAATTATTAATCCTTAATTTCTGAAATGTACAAATGATATGACTAAGAGTATTGAGTAACATTTTACGTCATTCATTGCAAATTATAGATTAATAATATATTTGTATATATATATTATTAATCTATCTACTCGTATTTAGGAAAACATGATTGCATACATTTCAATTCAAAATTTGAACAAATATCATTTATATAAATATAATGAATATAATTGGTAACAATTAAAAATATATATATATTTTTAAATTTACTATATACTAGGTTAATTAGTACCTTTTGAACACTACTTTCTCCAAATGTTAATAAAATATATCATAAGGTTTGTTCATAAGTTATGCACCAAAAAGGCCAAATTAGTCATTTTGAGAAGCCATAAGTCCATAAAGATATTTTTTTAATTTTCCCCCGAAACACATTTATTACTTACATGGACACTAACAATTTTATTCAAAAACATTTCAAAAATAATGTTCGATCGAACAACCTTAAATATAGTAGCCGTGGATTACAAACAGTATGGTACCTATTAATTTAACATGTTAACACTAATTAACCTCATTTTGAAACATGAGACATAATTTAATGTAAAATACTATATAAAGAATAATGGTCACTTTCAAAAATGATGTACACGTGCACGATACACACGTGATTGTACACGCATGATATATATATATAATTTTAAACATGAATTTCGTACACATTTTACATTATATTTATGTTCATATTTCAGCCACATTTCAGGGGTGGAGATATATTATTTGTGAATTTCATCATGTTCCAATAAAAGATCAACCGAATTCCGTTTCCACAGACGTACAAAAATGGCGGCTCGTCAACCCAACAACTTCTCTCGTCTCCCAGTTGCCGATAAACCACTTGTGTTGTCGGTTTGATGAACAGCTTTTTGTTTTTGACAGCCATAATGGAAAGGGTTGAAATGATTTCCTACAACAAATCCAGTAACAATGGTTGACGTTCATATTGAATACTTAATATATAATAGCAGTTTTTTGTTAGTGAAACTCCTCCGTTATTTCTAACCTAACCTAACCTAACCTAACCTAACCCACCCATACACGTACGATGTTACTGACCCACACACCCATACACGTACGATGTTTCTGACCCACCCACCCATACACGTACGATGTTACTGTTTCGTAATGAGAAATAAATGTAACTTTAATGACTCGCTATATATGTTGTACTAACCCACCCGCCCACCCATACACGTACGGTGGTACTAACCCACCCGCCCACCCATACACGTACGGTGGTACTAACCCACCCGCCCACCCATACACGTACGGTGGTACTAACCCACCCGCCCACCCATACTCGTACGGTGGTACTAACCCACCCGTCCACTCATACACGTACGGTGGTACTAACCCACCCGCCCACCCATACACGTACGGTGGTACTAACTCACCCGCCCACCCATACACGTACGGTGGTACTAACCCACCCGTCCACTCATACACGTACGGTGGTACTAACTCACCCGCCCACCCATACACGTACGGTGGTACTAACCCACTCATAATTCTTTTTATGAAATCTCTTTTTTCTCAGGGTCTAAAACGGGTAAATCGGTGAGATGACGTAGTATAATGAAACAAATGTTACTTTACAAAATTTAATTTATTTTACATTATTCAAAATCATTACGTTACTCTATTAGTAAAATGATAACTAAATAGTGCTCTTGAATAAAGCTCACCACAGGTAAACAAGTGTTATACTCGTAATTTACATACATACACGTACCGCTGTATTTACCAACCCACCCACCCATACACGTACAGTGGTATTGACCCACCCACCCACCCATACATGTACAGAGGTATCGACCAACCTGCCCACCCATACATGTACAGTGGTATTTGTATTAATTCATTAGTATTCATCATTTTACTAATGATGATCAATTTTAACAATTGATGTGTAAAAACGTTTACCGCTAATCGTAGTTGCGTAATAAGGTCTTCATTGTTCAATATTTTTACCCTGAAGGGCTCGGGAAACCCTCAAAATACGTTTTTCAGCCATAAGAATAACAAGGAGAGCTATTTAGATTATTAAACAAAAATAACAGCTGTTCAAATGTGAATAATGATGTTTATGAAATGTTAACATATGTTGTAATGTAAATAATTATGTTTATTATATTGAGAAAGTTATACATATTTCTTTTAATATTACAGAGGGAGTTAATTTTGATCTATTCAGTGGCCATTTTGTTTGTTATAGAAAAATATAAAATATAAAATGTTTTTGTAAATTGAAATTGTAAATAATAATTAGATGTTTGACTTCTAAAAGGACTCTTCAACTATATTATTACTAACGGATCTGAAAGGAGATGTATACATATTACTTCGATTCAAAGTTTGGGCAACTGCATTGAGATATTTTCAATAACTAGGAGCCCCACAGACCATGGTATGTACATGAGAAAATAAAAAAATAAGCGAAATAAAAATATATATGAGAAACTAAAAGAGAGTTTTCCTGGGGGACCCACGGGAAGAACCAATCCTCAAGCAATCTGCTTCGTACTCAAATTTATTTTGCTCCATTCTCATACAACAGTTAGACAATTCCACCACATCTTCATCTGCTTCTATTTATTTATTACAATGGACTTTGTGGTATAGCAAACGGAACTAAAAAGAGTGACTATCGTTTACAAAATAAATTAATATTCAATAATCGGTGGAGTTCTCAGGAGTTTTATTTTATTTAAGAATAAGAGACCTATCTCCTTTTGAACTTTACTCCATCGATCCTTACACTACCCATTTCCAATAGACTATTGATCTGTGCGGGGAACTTAACAGACAGAGTAAGGGGGAGAACCAGTACAGTCCAAGGTGAATATTACTGATAAAAACTAACAGTCAAGCCCACAATTCCTAGTGCTATCTCAAGGTACTACTAAAAAAAGTAGTAAGTACTGATGCTATAGACCGCTCAGTCAATGGCTCTCCAAATCACTTAAATAAAGGAGAAGGTAAGTCTTAAAATGCATTTGTTCTCTAAGTATATGCTCATGATTATTTACAAACGTGATTCGTCATTGAAACATCTCATATCTTATAGAAACTTGGTTAGTAAAATGGAACAGCAGTAACTGGTTAGTAGCTATAGCCTCGAGCGAATGAAAAATTATCTTCAAGCAAGTATTTCGATTATTTGTTCATACTTTAATAAATTAACAAACACAAATCATCTTCATGCATCCTATCAAAAACTAGCAAAATCATAAACACTCTCGCCTTTGTTTAAGGTGATTAAAAACACAAGTTTTGATGAATATAATAATCTGTGGGTAGAGCGCTAACATTTTTAAATAGTCCATCAAATCTTACACGGATACTTTTTAGGGATTTGTCTTCCTAATTTTATATAGCACTTCTAACCTTCGATTTACAAGCGCTTATCGATATAACTTTATTTTATATCGTATTAATTTTTATATATAATTAATTAATATTTAATATTAATTACATCGTAATAATATTAAATATATATTAATATTTAATTTTACATATTAAAAGTCAAATTTAGCTTAAAAACTGTACAGAAGCTGAAGAAATTAGATTTTTAAATTAGAATTTAGTTATAGGCCTACTCTCGATAGCCGTCTTCTTATTCTGTGTCCACGTTGTTGCTGTACAACCTATAATTTTACTAATGATAGTCCTTTCTGTATCAACCAATCGAGGAGGTAGCTTTAGCTATGAGGTTCTCTGAAAGTCTACAGACTCTGTACCATTGATCCCCTCATTACAAAATTCGATTCCCCATATCACAATAGCAACAAATCTTAACAGTTAATTGTGTCTATTTCTACAGTTCTGGCCATTCTACGTCTATGTCAAAATAACCTATGTACATTAGAAACTCTCATATATTTATATACGTGGATAACAACCTGTGCTACTTACCTTTACAATTACAGTACTGTTTTACAATAAATTTAGTAAAGCTTCTAATGGGAAGCATATTTTTCAAAAAAAATTATGTAAAGTTAATGATAGATTTCGTTTTTCCTCCATACATATGTGACATGCAGAACCCTTGCAAGGGGGGCCTCAATGGTTGTACACTGTAGATAGTATAGATGAAGTAATAATGGATTACAGAAAGGCCGATCAATGTGTCTGGCCTTGGAGGCTTCTTTAATGAACATTGCTGTGCCTTTGTTAACACTTTGTTAATTCACCATTAAAGCTCTAGTTTTCGTAAATAATGAAGTAAATTGATGGGGTATTCCTGTTTGATATACGAAATATGAAACGGTAAAAATGACTACTGAAACACGAAGAAAATCAAAGACATTTAATCATTGAAGATAATTATCAGGGCTTTTTGACAATAGTATATTTAGTTACTGTACACTCCTTGCCCCTAAAATTTACCAAATATTGAAGTGGTTAGTTAAACGAACCATAATATGTTTTATATTAAAGTAGAATCATTGAACACAATAAACATAAGAAACGCCGTGTTTTAATGTACTAATTCATTGCTGGCCAGACGCGTTTCGACACGTAAAAACTGTGCAAAGGAAAAATAGAGTACAAGTGAACATCACATATACAGTATTACAATATAAGCATAAAATACACAAATATACTACAGTAAAAGTACAAAATGCACGAATATACTACAGTACATGTGCAAAATGCACGAATATATTACAGAAAAATTGCAAAATTCACGAATATATTACAGTACAAGTGCAAAATGGACGAATATACTACAGTACCAGTGCTAAGTGTACGAATATACTACAGTACAAGTGCTAAGTGTACGAATATACTACAGTATAAGTGTAAAATGCACGAATATACTACAGTACATGTGCAAAGCGTACGAATATGTACAAGTGTAAAATGCACGAATATACTACAGCACAAGTGCAAAGTGTACGAATATGTACAAGTGTAAAATGCACGAATATACTACAGTACAAGTGCAAAGTGTACGAATATACTACAGTATAAGTGTAAAATGCACGAATATACTACAGTACATGTGCAAAGCGTACGAATATGTACAAGTGTAAAATGCACGAATATACTACAGCACAAGTGCAAAGTGTACGAATATACTACAGTATAAGTGTAAAATGCACGAATATACTACAGTACATGTGCAAAGCGTACGAATATGTACAAGTGTAAAATGCACGAATATACTACAGCACAAGTGCAAAGTGTACGAATATACTACAGTACAAATGCAAAGTGTAAGAATATACTACAGTACAAGTGCTAAGTGTACGAATATACTACAGTACAAGTGCAAAGTGTACGAATATACTACAGTACAAGTGCTAAGTGTACGAATATACTACAGTATAAGTGTAAAATGCACGAATATACTACAGTACATGTGCAAAGTGTACGAATATACTACAGTACAAGTGTAAAATGCACGAATATACTATAGCATAAGTGCAAAGTGTAAGAATATACTTCAGTACAAGTGCAAAGTGTACGAATATACTAAAGTACAAGGGCAAAGTGTCCGAATATACTACAGTACAAGTGCAAAGTGTACGAATATACTACAGTACAAGTGCAAAGTGTACGAATATACTACAGTACAAGTGCTAAGTGTACGTATATACTACAGTACAAGTGAAAAATGCACGAATATACTACAGTAAAAGTGCAAGGTGTACGAATATACTATAGTACAAGTGCTAAGTATACGTATATACTACAGTACAAGTGTAAAATGCATGAATATACTATAATATAAGCACAACATGCACAAACATACTAAAACTTAAGTACAATATACACAAATACTATATTAATTGTTTTCGGCAAACCGACTTTACCTTCCTCAAACCAGAAGGATTCACGAAAGAATAATATATTGTGTATTGTGCTGTGTGACACTTGTCCTGTACTGTAGTATACACTCGTATTATTTTAATTACAAAACTGTAAGAAATAATACACACAGACATTTCTCTAGTACTCAAATAGTTCAAATATGCCTATGTTGTATGTGTTTGGATTAGGTTTAAAATTGTTTTTAGAACTTAAACGAGAAAAGCATCAACTATAATATTTCACAACAGAAAATATTATTCGATTCACAATTTCTTATATAAAAATAAAAACAAATTCTGAAATGAAATATTCATCAAATAAATGATTATATTCGTTAATATTGTGGAAAACGTATTTATTTATACATAAATAATGAACCCATACAGATTATTGGTGCAAATATACTACAGTATCTTAATTTAGGAGAGGACCAAGCTAAAAGTGCACACAACAACAATATAGTAATAGCAATAAACAAACAGTGTCTCCTCTATAACGGTTTATATCATATAATACAAATATTATTATTTAATATAAAATAAATTGTTTAAATTAGATTATTACTAAAATAAATAAATAGAACAAAAATAATTTATTTTGTAATAACATGTTATTTATTTCAGAGATAAGTAGTTCAGAGATAGTGAAACGTAGAACAGAAAAAGGTTCGGATGAAACAAAACTGATAACTGAAGGAGAGAGACTCGGCGTACCTTGGAGCGATTTCGAGTTATCCAATGAAAGGCTTGAAATAACAAGGGAGTTATACAGGAGAGAAGACTCAAACCTCTTGCGATTTGTTTCGCAATCAAATTTATCTCGCTCCGACTTCTTCTGTCAGCTAATATGGTTAAAGCAACGACATTGTCGGCAACCTTTCGTCTTATCCTCAATTTGTTTTTCACACAAATGTTTTTTTAATTGTATTAGTATCATTAATTAATGAAGCAAGACATTAAATTATTGAAAAATTATTAAATAAATAACAGATAATTTTATTCGTTATTCATTTCTCAGACGCCGATCGGAGAGATATGGGCGAATATGAGAAGTGAATGAGTGTAGATGATCTAGTGTAGTCATCGTTACTATCTTAACTCAGAAAGGACTATTTATTGATAGCCCAGTAGCCAGGGCAACTATAGGACCTACAGATTTACGTGGAATCCGAACCACGTAGTGTTAGTCTAATTTTCAGCTAACTGACAAGTCTGACACTCAGTTCTCTTCCCTACACAACATTTGAACCTTGGCTACCATCAAACATGGACACTCCAGACATCTCTAATGGTGTACACGTCGATGAAAACCATTGAGCGGACGCCGTGCCGGTATTAAGAGGACCGAGCATGGAACCTATCACCCTTAATCTCCAAAACACTTTGTCCCCAAGTAGCTGGATTACAGCACTACGTCACCAGTGCCGACCATATTAAAAGATATTTAAATATCTATTTAATATTATTAATTAAAAGTCAAATTTAGCTTAACAACTGTACAGAAGCTGAAGAAATTATATTTTTAATTTAGAATTTAGACAACTACTCGATAATTGGACAATAATTATTCTGATTGGCTAAAAACAAAGAAAAAGTATATCATTTTTGTTTCCGTTTGTGTGGAAAACCATGGGGAAACACTATGACACCGATCTAACTAAAATGTGGTATGGTATTTACTTGATGTAACCTTTTAATTAACCCTACTTAACCTCCAGTTCAATCCCAATCAGAGTCATAACAAATTTTGAAATCATCAGCTGATAACCACCAGCTGTTCATTTATATTGGGCTATTAATTAATGACACTTTCTGAGGAATAGTCAGCGTCAGTGAATACATTCGTTTATACATACTTATCACAGTTATTCTAAATACATTTTCACACAAATTTTGACAATCGGCGTCTTAAGAATAACAAACAAACAAATTATAAAAAATGTAACGCAATTTAATTTCCAATATAAATAATAATGATCAATATAATCGAAGAAAACAATGGTGTGATTGGAGTTAGCATAAGCGTCTTAGTTCCTTTTAGTAAACAATCATCAAACGATCAAACTTGGATACACACAATTTCTGTTCCAACATACAGTATGTTATTAATTTGAGGTTATGTTAGGTTTTATAGGATTTGACCTACTTTTAATCTGAAATCAATTATCTTTCAGCGTATTATTGTTATTGTTGTATTACCTTTCACTAACTGTCAACCAATACAGTATGTTATAGAGTATTAATTATAGCGGAATATAATCAATGTATCCCACCTCAAGGCTCCACTATACGGCAATATCACTCACTATTCAATACGTCAACAAGTTAGTTCGCACCGTTGCCGTAGCGCGCTGTCGTCGCCAATAACAGCTGACTGTAATTGCTTCCTCAGGGCAGAAATGCCGTCATTAGGTGCATCATTAATTATGCTTTGCGGAGAAAAATGCTGGAAGAAGGTGTTTAGAAACAACGCCCCAGTAATGAGCTTTACAATATTCAAGTCTGCAAAGTTTCGCGTTAGCGACGCCATTAATCATGGCTATTTAAATCAGGCTAATTACCATATTTAAGTGAATATAACGAAGGGTTTAATTAATTACGACGCGTTTACTTGTAATTTGATTACGATCACGTAAGTTTAACAAGAATAGATTTTCTCAGATAAAACACTCATTGAAGTGGGCCGTTCCCCTCATCGAAAGACGCAAAAAAGGTTTCTATTTCAACAATTCGGTTCGTAATAATGATTGTATCGTAACACTTGAAGTGTCATTTGAAGGGCGAAGAAGACCTATTCTAGTAGACATAAGTTCATTTTGGAAAAAATTGAGTATTTTTATTTTATTTTCACGGCTAAATATATGACACTTTAAATGTCATTCTCGATGATTGCACATTTAAAAATTCGTAATATCAACTTACGATTCACTAGAATTGACCTTTAATAATCATAATGTGTTCATTGTAATAACTCATTATAATAATAAACACGAATCCTACAGTTGAAAAAGAAAAGCATGTTTTGGCTTGCTGGTGGTAAAATTGCATTGCTACAATAGGGCTGACTAGGGTTGTCGCCTTTCCAGCGGTGACTCGGCAGTTTGGAAAACGGTCACCTGGCAATTCAGAAGGAGAGATAAACAACAAAGGGATGATGACCTTTGGGGAACCAAAATACACAGTACAAAATTACAAATGCAGATTTTAAACTATCAAAATACTTATTTTAAATCAATACCTCTAATCATTCCGTACAATTTAAATAAAACTTGACTTTGACAACGAGGGATCTTTTCGATGGTGTGCCAGCAAACTTAAAAAAAATTCTATTACAGTAATAAAACTAAATTGACAGTTATTTTTTCATTAAAGGAAACGTTAAACATAACCAGACTACATTTTTTTAAACACTTTATAACGGTTTATCTTTAGTCGGGCTCGATAAAAATGTGTGTCGATAACTGACGGTAGGTCAATTCCTGGTAGTCTGCGATAACGACAAGCAGCTTAGAAAAGAAATATATATATAAAATCAAACAAATTTCGTAATGATATACTCAGCCCTTCTAAATAAAGGCCAGAACATTTTAATTGTTTTAGTCCTTAGAAAAAATTGTCTAAAAATGCCGAGACAAACGAAAACAAAAATTACCACCAACACAACCAAAGAGAAGAATGTGAAAAAAGAAATAATAAATTTTATGCTTAAATGTAAAATTCCGATTTTAAGTAGCTATTGCTATTTTTTTGGATAGGCTACAGATAATACTTAAAATAATTCTGTGTTACTATCACATGTTTTATTCCTAACTAAACAAGCGGGCCATAAATTGATTAATTAAAACTTTAAAAGTTGTTTGGATAAGCTTTACAGTAAAATTAAGGTTAAAAACCTTAGAACACAAACTTTGATTTGTAATAGATAACATTAAACCTTTAAATATTAATTTTATTACAGATTAAAAGCATATACAGAATTTTTTAAAAACCAATATAACTTTGAAGAATACTTTATATATTGTTAAATTTATATTACATAGTAAGTAAGATATGAAAGATAAACTGAAATTTATGTCAACGTTATGGAGACTCGTGTTTCGTAAGTCAGAACGGTCACAAACTAAATGTTAAAATATGAAAACTGGTTCTGTATAATGGTAAGCTACGTACCGGTAAATAAACCCGATAAACGTTCAAATACATTAAAATATTACAAGTAAACCTGTATTTTTTAGTAACAAAATAAAGCACACTAAGAGTGTTTAGGTCGGGAAGTTGACTCGTGGAAGAAGTTGCCGGTAAGCCGGCCGCGAAAGTTGAGGGCTGTAGGTCTAAAACGAAATCCTCTTCAAACTTTGGTGTACGATTCACACCACAAAGAAACTGTCGCAATTTACTAAGTTCAAAATAACCATTTTTGGAACATAACATTTAAAATAATTTTCGTGGGAGAATATGTGACAGTCGAGAATTTTTACTAGGGAAGGTCTGTGATTTGTAAGAGACCACTCATCAGTAGGACTGTTAGTAACTTACATGGCATTGATCGTAGAAAGGTCGAGAGCTAAGCTAGATGAAGCTATTTAATCAAATATTACATGAACATACAAATACAAAAACATTGATAATACAGTTTATTAGCAGTTAATGAAACAAACTACCATACAATACTACACAATATAACACATAACATGGTTGAACAATTTACTATAATCGTACAGTATTCAAATGTAATAAAGGCTATTTACATAATTGTGGACTATGCTATTTAACAATTCACAGCAGCTATTGTACACAGATAACAATGGTTTGAATCAGTTGCATTTATGTAATAAATTTATGAAATGAACGATCCATAAACTGGTTGATAACGAGAAAATATTATTGTGTATCATCACCTTAGTTGTATGTTTATTTCTGAAATATTCAACCAAGCCAATTATGAAATAAATATGACTTGATAATTACAGTTTGAAAATTATATGATTTAATGGTTTAAAATACAGTTTTACTCACATCACTAGCATGAAGTGACGAGAAAGGTGTGTTTTTGTAGAATCTCTCATGGATGGACTAGTTTGATTGTCAATGTTATTATATATATATATATATATATATATATATATATATATATATATATATATGCATGGTAAACCAAAATATCCCCTTTATGTTTAATTCAAATACAATGAAATTGTCATATTTCAACACATACTTAACGTATATAAGTTTTAAATTATTACAAAACATCCTAAGACTTGACTCTATTGTGGTCTTTAAACAAGGAAGGCCTACCATGGAAAATTTAACTTGTCAGTGGTGTATAGTTGAAAAGTTTACTTCAAAGAACGTGTGGAAGATTTACTTTGGTGTGCTGATCACGAATATCTGAAGAGGATGTTATTTCACATTTAACTTATCAGTAATGTACTTAAAAGTACATTTTTTACAGTAATTAAAAGTGCGCTTAGACCCTGTGAAAAATTTTAGTTTGATGTGCAGATCGGGAATATCTGAAGAGGATGTTTTACCACATTGGTCAAAAATGTACTAAAAAGAATCTGTGAAAAATTCACTTTGATGTGCTGATCAGGAATATCTGAAGAGGATGTTTTACCTCATTGGTCAAAAATGTACTAAAGAGAATATGTGAAAAATTCACTTTGATGTGCTGATCAGGAATATCTGAAGAGGATGTTTTACCACATTGGTCAAAAATATACTAAAAAGAATCTGTGAAAAATTCACTTTGATGTGCTGATCAGGAATATCTGAAGAGGATGTTTTACCACATTGGTCAACAATGTACTTAATATGATCTGTGAAAAATTCACTTTGATGTGCTGATCAGGAATATCTGAAGAGGATGTTTTACCACATTGGTCAAAAATGTACTTAATAGGATCTGTGAAAAATTCACTTTGATGTGCTGATCAGGAATATCTGAAGAGGATGTTTTACGGCATTGGTCAAACATGTAATAAATAGGATCTGTGAAAAATTCACTTTGATGTGCTGATCAGGACTATCTGAAGAGGATGCTTTGCCACAATTTAATTTGTCTAACTAATGTAGAATCCAAAAGTATAATTTAAAAGCCTTGAACAAATAAGTTTGATGTGCTGATCTGGAATATCTGATTATGATGCGTTGCGAAAGTTAACATCTCTAAATAATGAAGTGGTCGAGATTGTAGTTAAATTGACTTTCGAACAATTTTTATAGGTGGCCAGGAATATCTGAAGAGGATATATTGTACATTTTTCCGTAGTGCAATGGTCAAGAGTATGTACTGATTATGTCTGCCTAAAAGTATGACACAACATCTCTGTAGAGCAAGTGATAAACAATTAAACCTAACGTCAGTGTTGCCAACTTACCTTTAAGGTGGTGGTCAGGGGTATCTGAAGACCCTCTCATTATATCACTTAGGTAATGTTCCAAGTTCCGCATGTTGTCCAGGGGACTCGTTCCGTTCGCGTTTCCCACCGTTCGTTCCTGAAACACAACAGTTCTTATATAATAACTAATAAAGTGCTCTAAACTATACAATGACTGGTAAACTTGTTATGTGCATTTATCTATTTTATTATGGACAAATTGAGGTGTCTTGGTCACTTATGAAGTACGTGATAATCCGTTCCGATTAAGTTGAAACGGATTGAATGTATAAATACATGTAAAACGTACATCAATAACAGCATAGAAACGTTGTAAATCAAGTGTATCCCAATAATCTATTTTTAATTTGTATAAATGATCTTTGTAGTGGACAATTTTTTGGATCTTTAACATCTTTTGCTGATGATACAGCATTATCATATGAAGGGGAGAATTGGTTGCAAATTAAAGAGTTAATTAATGCTGATCTAAAATTATTGCAATATTGGTTTACTAAAAATCACATGCTGTTAAGTCCTGAAAAAACAAATTATATTAATTTTAGTCTAAGAAAAAAAGTTGCATTTAGTAATGATGTATTATATCCATGTGCAGATTGTTTGTGCCATAACACATTTTACTGCAGCACAAAGTGTTCTATAGTTGGCAAAGTAGAAAAGATCAAATACTTGGGTATCGTGCTAGATAATGAGCTAAATTGGAAATCTCACATGAAAAACTTGAAGTCGAAATTAAATAATACATTGAAAATTTTCTATTTTTTAAAATCAATTTGTAGTAAAGATGTTTTACGGATGCTTTATTTTTCCTTGGTGCATAGTAGGATGAACTATGGTCTTTCTTGTTGGGGGGGAACGTATGAAACAAACTTAAAGCCAATTGTAGTTCTACAAAAAAAGTTTCTAAGAACTATACTATGTAAAGGAAAGATGGAACCATCTCATCCGCTTTTTATAAATAATAAAATATTACCATTAAAATACATGTTTGTTTTCAAAGTATTAAATATATTTTACAACATGAGTGGAAATTTACCAGAAATAAGTAATGATTTTAAAAATGCAATAAGAAATCCAAAAGTATTTTCTATTCCAAAACCTAACATTACACATTTTGAGAAATGCTATTTATTTCAAGGACCAAGAATGTACAATAAATTGCCAATGGAAGTAAGAAATTGTAAAAGTAAATTTTCATTTAAAAAGAAGTTACTTTTTTGGCTTTTCAATCAAGATAATGTAGATGTATTAATTAACATTCAAGTTTGACATTTTGTATGATCAAGAGTTGCGTGCGGGCAGGAGTGTGTCTTAGTGTGTGTAGGTGTGTGTGTAACGGTGTGAAAGAAAGAAATAAGTGTGAGTCTATTTTACATACAGAAATATTTTAATTGATTTTTTGTTTACTTCATTTAGTTACTATAGAGCAGGTTTAGTTTCTTTGAATTATTATCATTACAGAGTCTATATTTGATTTTCTTGTAAGTATTATAGATTGTTTTATATAATTATTTTTCTACACTGAATTGTTTTATCCTCTCTTCGTGTCTGACATTTTTATGTTTAATTTAGTTGGTTGGAACCTCTAAACAGGCATTGCCTTAGAGGCCCTATATTTTTCTTGAAAATTGGGTTTTAAATAGATAGTATGTTATATTGAGTTCTTTGTCTTCCTCAAATTAACTTTTTTTTGTATATTTTCCATATTTAATTTTAATTTTTACATAAAATTTAGTACTTTATCAAATTATTTGTATAATTTTACTTTTTTGCAAACTCTGTATCTATAAATGTAATATAACATCGTAATAATAAGAGAGGAAGAATTTGAGAGGTTTTTCTTTGTTTTACATATTGTCTGTTTTTAAATGTATAATTGTAATTATAAATTTTTTCAAGAAAAATAAAAAATTATTCTATTCTATTCTATTCTATTATTCTATATACATAGACGTGGACACTACTGGAGAAGTCTGGGGTGTCCATGTTAGGTGGTAGTCAGGCTCCGGATGTATGTAGAGAAGTGAATGGAGTATTAGGCATATCAGTCAGCTGAACATCAGACCAAAACTAGGCCCTACGTAGTTCAGATTCCAAAAAATGTGAAGGTTTTTAATGACCTGACTATTGGGATATTAATAATTGATTCTTTCTAAAGAAAAGTCGACCTTATTTAGTTTGAGTAGAACTCTAACTATCCGAATCAATTGAGACCAGACCCCATTTGTATAATTAAAATTTCGTATAGTTAGATTTTTGTAAATAAATATTCTGTCATTTAATTACGGCTATATGTTGAAATGAGAAGAAAAAAAGCAATATTTTAAACGAGGAAGAGCATTTAGTTACCTTATTACAAATTACGTTTCTTGGCTGGATTTGGATTTATTGTTTTAAGACGGTGTTACAGTTTATAGTAATTATTGAAGCATGTTATGCATTATTTCTTATAATTTATGAAGATTAAAAATATTACTTTACGTTATTTATTTTTTCAGAATAAAATTACAAAACTAAATATTTTATGGTTTATTTCATGACACTCTAAAAGCAATTCGGATAACCAGTGATTCAGATAGTCGGAGTTCGGATAATCGGAGTTACGCTTTAACTATAGCCACACTCGTTCATCTTTACTCATTACACTCAATGAACGTTAAACCTCTCATATTCTCCAATATCTTTCTGATATGCGACTTAGTTGACATGAAATATGGATCTAGTTGATCTACAGGAGATATATATGTTAAAATACACTCTGATCTCGAGCCAAAAACAAAGCTAACAGATCTTACACACTTAATAAATATTACAATTAAATGTTTACCAGTTATAACGCCGACTGGGCTCACCTCACGAATAACTACGGAACAGACAGTTCCAGTAGTGCTTACACTCGAAATAAACATTGTAATACAATGATATTATTCAACAACAAAGCTGACAAGTTACATAAACAAAATGGTCCTGACAATACTATGACAAGCAAGGCTGACAAGCATCACACACGAGTTTCTGGGAGAAATTAAAATCCCAACGCAACTTCTTATCCACATTTCCACAAATGAAACTTTTCAAGAGTCCGCCTTTTCATTACTCCTTGGCTTGTACCTCAACACGCCTTCCAGCCCCGGCATTGTACCTCCCATTAGGGAATATCTTTTTAAAACCCTAGAACCCATTAGAAAATGAAAATAATTTAAGAAAGTGTCATCTCTCACTTTTATACACGTACGGGGCAACAGATGAAGATGGATGGCACATTGAAATTAAGGCTGCCATTAGGTTCTCCTTGCCACAATTTCACATTTTTCACTTATGAGTTACATTCAAGATTGGAGCGAGCCATTTTACAATTTATTTCATTTTCATAAAGTGTTGGCCTTTTATTTTGAATGTTTTATACAGACAGTGGTCTAATTATGCTATGCATTGGTTTCTCTCAAATTTATATATTTGTACGGATTTTATAAACGACAGTTTATGCATGGAAGCTCCATACAAAATAATTATCTATGACTAATTATAGTTTTTAAATAGCAAGCATCCATAAAAACTGCCTATATTCATAACCTTTACACAAATCATACGTGTTGTAATACAATGAGTCGTTACATAAGTGTCATTATCATTATTAACTGTGCTACTACACTAATTCTTCATTTTATAACAACTAGTTTAATTATTTGTATTATGAATTCTTTCTCCTCTTTTCTTTTTTTTTTTTTAATGAGAAGCCCAATCATTCTTATTATACCCATTCCCTATAGACTATTGATCTGTGCGGGGAACTTATTCAGACAGAGTAAGGGGGGGAATCAGTACAGTACAAGGTGAATATTACTGATAAATCTTCCAGTCTGGATTCGAACCAGCGCTATCTCTAACCTAGGCTCAAATCCTGGACAACTCGGCTACCGGCTCGCTCAATTCGGCTCAATACAGTTAACTTATCTGCAATCCAAGGGATATGAATGATTTGTTCACTTGGTTATGAATTCAATGTAATGTACATTACGTGCAACATGTTTTGGTTTCAAGTATACAGTTTGTATAATGAACAGCAAAAAAATATAAGTATTAATGAAAGTTAGTGAAACTTGTTTGTTAATGACTATATAAAAAATAAAAAATTATTAGAAACAAGATCTTTAAAAAAAATTAAAATTATATTTTCTTCCTTTTTTTAGACTAACATTTTGAGGTAAAATATATAGCATTATTTACCAATAAATATTGTAAATTTTATCTCAAGAGACAGCAGAAGTTTACCAATGGGTTAATTAAACATCAAGACGAGACGCAGGTGGGGGAGGGGGAGTACTGAAAGTCAACGAGCGAGATGGAGTTTGTAAGTTAAAACCAATTCCACGGCCTTTGCGAGCGCAAACACCGGAAGAATTGAAAGTAAACATTGGTTTGATCTTGAATCCGCTTATTCGGCAGAACCCGGCAACACAGAGGGCAATTTTTGTGGCTGGTGAGTCCAAATATTGAGCCCATCCACCCGCCGGGAGTTGACCTGTAGAGATGAACGACTGACTAGGGTCAGTTCCTGGGAGACAATATTGTATTAGCCGATGGGTCTTGAGTAAATTGTAATCACCGGTACTGTTTGTTTTGTAATAATTAATGAAGATAATATTATATATTTCTTCTATTTTTTTTTCTCATTACTATCCGGTTAGAAAACATACTTAATACAAGATTAAGTAAAATAATTGTAATAATAAACAACGTTTTTGATAATTGTTAGTTAGCAAGATGAATGTTATAATATTGATATTATAAAAATATACAACTCATCCACTAATAATTTACTTAAATTAGATATCAAATATCCGAAAAGTTTCAAGGATTTTATACATTTAATTAAAAGGGAAACTCCTGCACGCGTCTTGTGCCAACTCCTTTACTCGTCTATGATTGGCAACCAAGGTTCATATAGTATGTAATAGGTTGCCTCACTCACATATGGTCTATATAAGCTGAGTTGTGACGTCAGAGGCCGACCTCCAACACAGAGCACTGAACAAATTAGTATATACTAAAAATTACTGTATTGTTTTCAATAGTATTTTTGAATTAGGTGATTTTACATTGTACACTAAAAATAGGCAATGCTTAAACCAGCCTAACCATTATAAACATAGGTAGCTGATCTATTACGGTCAATGAGGCATAGACTGGTTATTTTATGCATTTTTTATATTTTACCCACTGTTCTTGAACCGTAAGCTTCAAAATTAATGTAATCAAACTATTTTACTTTTTTATAGCTCGTAAAATGTTATGGAGACCGATTCAAATAAATATAAAGATTCCTAATTACAAAATTAAACGTTTGTAGAGTGTTCAGTAACATGTGTTTGAATAACGTTGAGCCTATAATGCTGAGCCTATAACGTTGAGCCTATAACGCTGAGCCTATAACGTTGAACCTATAACGCTGACATGCAAATATAAAATGGTTATCATAAAAATATACAAAAAGCACGATCGAAAAATATTGTTTCGATATGGAAACTGATGTTTGAAGAAAAGAGCTTGGTATTAAGGGTGCAAGTAAATCATGCGTCATTGGAGAACGTCGTTTCAATATAAAAATCAAAGCTTGAAGCATAGAGCTTAGTATTATTAGTGCAAATAATCGTGACTTTTATTACAAAACATGGACATTATTAATATTTTGTGGCACGAGTAGTATAAACGTTTCGTGAAACGAGTATCTTATCGCGTTAAAACCAAATTAAGCAATTGTACTAGGTTCGAACTGAGGTAGGAGGATATACCACATCGGATCGATCAATACGTTAGACACTAGTAGTTTGCATATTGAACTACATTTTTTAAAATTAAAAATCATAATTTTTTTAAATTTCTAATTTGTTTAATGTATCTAAAGATTATTAACGATTTATTTGTCACTTTCTACTAATTTTTGAGCTCTTTATTACAATCTCCTCTACTAATCCAAGTAGACGTTGACTCCTTTACACCATGATTTACTGATTTAAATGTAGTCTTGCTTGTATACAGGATACGATTAGCTTTGTCTCTTAACAAATTTCAATAAAACTCCTAGCAATATTGCATAGTAATTTTTAGAAGTTAAATTTTCCCAGCTAAACTTATTCGTTTTAAATATTGTAGAACATTGGATTATTTGGTATAAAATTAAACCGAAGTATTTGATCTGTTCATATGAGTTGGTTGGGCTAGATAGATTGTATCAGACAAATTTGAAGAAAATCAAATATTAAAACATTTTCCTAAAATGCTTCGGTACTTTTACTGTGAAACAGTCCATTTGTACAATAGGTATACAGGAAATCTCTCAGTGAAAACGTTGCATAACCCTGTGAAAGAAGAGTGAATACGGAACGAGAGCTGGGTCGAGGTATGCTCCCTGTGGTAACATTAATGCAAACGAAAACGGAGGCTGAGTCTCCTGGGACTTGGGGTCGATCCATCCTTCCCGGAGTTTCCTGCGCCGCTACATCTGACGGCAGTTTAACAGTTTTGCCGCCTGATTAATGGCCGTTTTAACTCCTTCTTACCGATCTCTTGTACTTGCTCTTTATTCCATTGAAATGTACTTTTCACTTTCTGCCCCTACTTATATTAATATCTTTTATAAATTAACACTTCCGGTTAATAAAGCGAATTAAAAAGCACTTAAAGGAATAAATTTCACCAACAAATTACTATCAAGGAACACGACGATTATCGATTAGCTCCCGGTTCACGGCCAATCTAGAAGACCCTAGACAGTGCGATAATTTTTAGCATTTTTAGAACCTTCCAGAATGGTGGTCGAGACCCATCCAGATCACAGCCACGCCTTGCCAAAATGAACCCTTTGACCGATGATCACTGTTAGTGGCAGTGTGATTCTTCAATCTTTAGCCTGGAGTGGAAGTGATGTTTTAAGAGATGAAAATTCACGACCAGTGAACAAACTCGTGCGTGTTAAGTGATCAAATTAAACCGCAATAATAGTGGTTTAATTTGAAGAGATAAAATAGTGTTTAGTAATTAGTAATTGTAAATATTTCGTATTGAGTACTTAATTAATTAGTGAGTGTAAATAAAGGAAACACTTAGTAGCCACAGTATGATCGCCTTATTATTCAGGACCCTAACATTAAAAACGTAAACAATAAAATATTACTTTAAAATTTTATCATTGGAAGAATAAAAAATTTAATAACAGTGTTTGATGGTAAGGCCAAACATAGAATTTAAACCATGCTTCATAAAAGAAAGCTTTTCTTTGAGAGTCAATTTACCAATTAATAGCCATTGATATATAATTAACCTTCAAGAACATAGTGTATTTAAAGTCAATCAGTAGGTCGCTAGATTGTCAAAAGGGAGTTATTAAGCAGAAAATAGTTTATTATTATAAATATACATAATAAATTGTTAACCATCGATAATTTTGTATGTAAAAACTGTATTTCTCGTTCACAAAACATTATACATAGACAATAATAATAGATTCAAATGAATGTTGAGGTTTCCTTAAATGTTTTTCATCACCTGATCTCAGTATTACGCTTGGTTACAATCACGTACACAAGTCAATGGCATTACCTATGTATAAGTGAGTACTCTAAACTGATTTGTGAATATACACAACGTTTTTTATGTTGCAGCCCTCTTCTGACATTACCTTAGCCTTACCTTTAAGATCAATTATTAGTTTCAAAGTCGTTTACAGATTAGACTTACTTTTCAATCATTATATAGATTATATTTACCTCGACTTTATGAACACGCGTCAAATGTTCCAAGGTACAAGACTATATGGTACTACGCGATGTATTTTACACACTGAACGGAGAGAAGGTGTGGTGGAGTGAGCTAAGAGTAATTGAGGGCGGTTCAGACATTATAAATTCAAGCCAGGTATAATCCCAAGACCGCTTTTACACCGGATGGACGGCCTGAATAATTCACAGACTGTAAGAGAGGCATAATCTTGTCACAGATCCACGTTGATTGTGTTTATCGCTCATTTTACCTATTTCCTTACAGGAAGTAACTCCTCCTAACAGCACTTTTGTGTGTGTGCGTGCGCGCGCGTGTATACGAGGTAGATCTTCTTGGCGGGGGGGGGGGGAGGTGGGTGAGAGTTTGGCCATCTTGGATTTACTCTCCATAAAACTAATAATAAATGGATGAGCTTCTTTTTACGTGTTTTTTTATAAAATTATATGTATGTATTATTTTGTACGCATTTTAGTACAGAATGTTTATTGTTAAGCGTACTTTAATTTTTGTAATTCAGTTACATACAAATAAGTTGAAACGAAGATACCAAACTATTGGAAAATCCAATAAACAATTTACATCCAGAATTCAGTTAAAAATTGTTCAATTTTTAATTTAATAAAATTGATTAAGGAGGAAACGCTTTACAGGTTTAGTTTTCTAGATTTTAGATTATTTTACATTGATCTTATGGAGAATCGATCCGTACTGGTCGGAAGTCACCAGAATTTTTGTTTATTCCATCCCGCTCCCCCTTAAGGGTGTTCGTCCGACCGGCTAGGCCGGCGCTGGATGGAGTTTAGTTCAACGTTTCGCCGCCACTGTCGCCACGAGTACCAGAGTGAATGCTGGGGGCATGGGAGAGGAACAGCACTCTTTCTGCATGTCCCGAGCTCAACGGAGAATAACTCCCTCAGTTATTGTAAACTTTATCGATAAATATGTTATGTATTATTAATCTACTTTCCCAACCAAAAATAATTGTACAAATATCAGCTCGAAATTTGTTCAGACGTCAGTTATAAAATCATAATTGGTTAGACTATTCAAAACAATTTTTTAATTATTAGTTTTAATTACCTCTAGGTTTAAATACCACTGTATATGTATGGGTGGGCGGGTGGGTCAATAGTTCTTGATAGTCGTGACAAACAGCTCAACCAAGGTTTCCAAGCCACTCCCACTATTTCTCCCTGTGGCTTGGAATATTTCGGAGTGACGAATCTGGCACCCTTGATCAGAGCATTGGATTCAATGGTGAGTAAGGCTGAATACGCTTACAAGTGCCACAACCAGGATAGGTTAAGTTATTTTCTTTAAATAAATAACCCACCCGCCCACCCATACACGTACAGTGGTATTGACCCACCCGCCCACCCATACACGTACAGTGGTAATTTGTCCGCAATATTCTCAATAAAATATTTCGCACGGTTTATTAATGAGTTAGGCACCAAGAAAGGCCAAATCAGCCAATTTAGGTAGCCACATCTCCGTAAAAAGAAATTGTTTGGGACTTTTTTCTCTCAACACTCTTATTACTTATAACAAGAAAAAAATTTATTCAGCAAATTTTCAAAAATAGTTTTCGCATGAAAATTCCATCAATATTGTACAAAAATATTTGATATCCATTAATGTGTGAAAAATCTCTTTGTGAAAAATCTGCTATATGTATTGTCTTCATTTAACATTTATAAAAATTAATTTATTAATGATTTGTGTGTTATGAGTTCTTATAAAGTAATCTTGTGTATCGGTTTATTTTTTTATAGTTACCTTTTTAATTTCACTCACTACAAGTAAAATTAACTTCTACTGAAAAACTATTTTAATATAGTATACTTTATAAAAAAGTACCGAGGCAACGAGTACATCTTTGACGGAGGATGTTTACCATTATGCAATTGGAAGGATTGGGGCACTGTAGAAAAAGAATCGTAAAAACTAAAAATGGGGGGAAATAGTCAGATAATGGTACTTTTTGTTTACAATAGGTAATATAATGCCTAAAAACCCGAGAATTATAGATAAAAATTACTATTACGAATATTATAATGAATATAAATAAGAATTAATAACTTCCAGTGTAATTTTACTGGAAGATAATTATTTTGGGATTTGACAATTATTGCGAGTGTAATAACAGATTAAAATGAATGTATGTTATTGATAGCTAGTATAATACAAATAAACTTCTATTGCAAGATATGTCTTTAAAAGTGTTATATATTTTTCATTAAATTTTAATTAAATTTTTGTGTCCCTTAAGACAGATTTTTGAATATCTAAAAAGCAATTATTTTGGTTTGTAATTTAAACTTTTTAAATACATACACTTTTTATCCCGTTAGATGTAGCCGGATGGTAGCAATTCTGCCTTTGGTACAGAGGGATCACAGGTTCGAGGCTCAACAAATTTAGCTAGAAGGTTTGGACGGTATTACAGAGAAAAAAAAAACAGAGGTCGCTTTCTTGTTGCCGTCTCACAGCGAACGTCTCAGTGGCAGTTGCATAGAGATTACAGCTAATACTTATCTTCATATATCCGTAGTAATAATAACTACTTGCTGATTCGTGGGGAGGGGGTAAGTGAAGGACTGACAAGGTGCTGGCCTTGCTTCGCATGACATGCTGGAGAAACAACTACTCGACACACATTCAGCGCACTATTGAAGGCAACCTTTGTTTATTTAGCGTCTGTGACATTTCCATAACTTAGAAATTATGTTTAAAAATCCCAGTGGCTTAGAAAAAGGAGCGTTTGCTGAAATGGTTATACTTTACTGGTACTAACACGGTTTAATGACTTAACATTGACTTCATGTATACTATTTAACATAAAACGTATTATGCCAAGGTAAGAGAGAAGATGTAACAATAATATTGTCTGTGACAAGTTCGTCAAGCTGCTAGGTTAATTAACTTGGCTATGAGTTTGTTTACTCTGCCATCCAGCTTGTGAATATGAAAGGATTATTATAAAAACCGTCAGTTAAAACTTACATCCTATTCCATTTCTAGGGTTACATAATCTTCAAAGACCAGTTATTTAGCAAATGTTCATTACTAAAGCCTTTTTTTTAGCGTAATTAATGTTTATGACATTAAATAAGTTCTTTAACGAAATAAACTAAGATTAAACACGTACAAAATAAATAATGGAAAGTTCTTATTCTTTGCATAACCTTAACATATCAATTACTTTTAAATTGCTTTGAAATAATTATATTTAAAACCACGAAAATGAATATATATGTACAGTAAGTAATGCGGTATCAAATACATTGATATCTCAATAAAAAATTGTAAGTGCAAAACGTTTACCTTTAAAAATTACAATCAGACACAAAACGTATTAAACAAAAAAACTAAGGCGGATGACTCAACTTACGTCTACTGAATGCAATATTAAAAATAAAAGACTAAAATAAAAGTAATGACAGTTAAAAGAGAGGATAAAACTACATAAATATTACAAATAATAGAATTAGTTGACCGAGGGTTGTGATAAATGAAAAATCTAAAGGAGTTTTAAAAATAAGTTTTTTTCAGTTACACGTAAAGGAAAATTAATTATAACGAATCTTCACAAGTAGTAAGCAAGTCAATTAGTCTTTCATTCATGATAAATGTATATCAAATGGAAACAAGTACAGATTGTATTATACAAATAAAAATGTGAAATCTTCTTAAATCCATATGTAAAAGAATTGGAACAATTTATATTTTCTACAATAATATGAAATGACGACATTTCTGCGAAAACCCGGAAGCCTGTGTGTCAAGTGTGACAGACCCCTTCCACACCAAATTTTACATTTGTTTCTGGTATTTTCTCAGATGTACTCAGATATCTAATGATCATATCCAAATAAAAGATGGAAATGAAAAAGTTTACTATAACTAAAGGCCAATTTCTCTTTGAACAAAAGTTATGTAAGATTTAGAAGAAAATTATTTTTAACTATCTCTTGTGTTTCTTGTTCAAAATAATATTATTTTTGAAAATAAGCATGGAGTTGTAAATAAATAAATTATAAAACAAGTATAATGTTTGCCTTTACCATTGATGTAATTGGTAACCTCGACAGGTTAAATAATAAAACAAGTCTAATGTTTGACTTTATCATTGATGTAATTGATAATCTTGACAGGTTAAATTATAAAACAAGTCTAATGTTTGCCTTTATCATTGACGTAATTGGTAACCTCGACAGGTTAAATTATATAACAAGTCTAATGTTTGCCTTTATCATTGATGTAATTGATAACCTCGACAGGTTAAATTATAAAACAAGTCTAATGTTTGCATTTATCATTGATGTAATTGATAACCTCGACAGGTTAAATTACACTGAAGGATTATTATTTATTTAATCAAAACTGTTATTCTTTCAATACAAACTGCTGGTGGCAAAGGTGGAGGAGACAGGGACGGAGTTCTTGTTTGGTTTAGGACCTATCTTACTGGAAGGAGACAATCTGCCATGATCCCATCAACCAACGAGAGAGGATATTTGCTGCACTTAGTTTCACCCGAAGTGCGTATACTTAGTGGTGTGCCACCTTCTGTTTATGAACAGCCAAAATCTCCAAACCCCTACCTGTATACTGACGTCACGACCCATTTGTTTTACTGGAGAACGTCTAACAAAATAAATCTTAATAGAAAGAAATAGTTTACATAAGTTACTTAACAACAACTCTTTCTCTCATTATCCTCAAAGCCAAATTCTACTGTTCGAAATTCGAAAAGAGCATGCTCTCTCTTTCTCCCTCTGCCTTCACTGTCCATTCCTCTCAAAAAAAGCAGTTACTTTTTCAATCTTGAACGGTAAGCTGAATTCTCATTTACATATTAATAACGTAATGAATAAAGTTAATCCTGGAATATTAACAGTTTGCACTTTAGCAGAACTTCAAAGCTTAGTTATCTTTTAATTACTTATTACGGACTCCTTTTCCATCTAAGTTGTGTTTTGACTATCTGGGGTTGTGAGACATAAAGAACACGTTCATTATTTTATTACGACAAAAGGCTTGAGAATTAATTTTTACATAAATAGGTTACAATCGTGTTTAATTTTAGAAAAATGTTGTGGTACGTTGACCTTTCCGTTTACGTATTTATGAAACTCTGTAATTTCTTAAACAAAATTGTCAAAATTCAGTACTCTGAAAACTTATAAATACAATCTTCGTTTTTCGCACAATTTTCAAGCACCTTATCAACGTACTACCTTCTAAAAACGTATAAATTTAATGCAATATCTCTATTCAACTGTCTTCCTAATACTATTAAAATAGAGTCAAAATACTGTACATGATTTTTAATATCAGACTAATATCTCTATTGTTAAATCAATGTTTTTACAGTGTCCAAGAATTCGTGACTTAAGGTTCTTAGTCGATTTGATTTGAAAGAAAGTTGTAAGAAGAGGGAAAGTCTAATTTACGTCTAGGTAGATGAATAAAAATAGTCTTTTATTATTGTAACATCTGTTGATTTGACTAATCACCTTGATCTAATATTTTTTGGTTAATTTTGGTTGAGTGAATAAAATATTCACTCGTGGAGCTTACTACAAGTTGAATTCTTTAAATCTATTTATAACTTATTCCGTAGCCTTCCCTCTGTAATTGAGAGACACACTTTCATTTAGTTACAACTATTTTCCATGTATGATCGTTAATAGTCTGCAGAGGCTGTCGACCATGTTGGTTTTAATCCCATAAGAACAATGTTATTTGCGAATCCATATTTTTTCGTTATTTATTGACAAAAAGTTGTGTATGAGGTGTCATTTTAAATGTTATCATATTGCTCATTGGGTTTGCTTTTGATATGTGACATACGCCTACTTTTGAAAAATAGGTGAAAATAAAAATGTTAAAGTAAATATTTTTTATATTTGCAAAGAAATTTCAACGCGCAATTTCATCCTTTATCAAATGCAATTTGTCTGGAAAAAGGCCGCTTAAAAATAACTGTTAAGTGTGGATACGCGTGATCGTATGTCCGATTCGGAAATAATATTGTTCTTATAGGATTAAAACCAACATGGCCGACAGCACCTGCAAACTCTTTAACTTGTTTTCTATTTTCTGAATTTATCCATATTTCTATGTTATCGATCATTGGTGGCAGTCGATAATTTTGGAAATAGCAAAGAATAAGTACTCGTATTTGGATGCTGAAAATGAGTACTCTAGTAATGCTTGTACCAAGTTGTGATATAGTTTTTGTAATATTCAGAAAAAAATGTATATTATTTAAAAACAGTTATATTTTAATAAGGTAGTTAAATTTTTCTTTACTATAAAAAAATATTATAACTACTAGGGGAACCACTGCACGCTCCCTCGCTACGTTCGTGACACTTGCAATTCAGATTCATTTTATAAATAACGAGTGTCAATGCGGAGAAAACTCATTTTACAAATAACAGTGAGTAGCAGTGCAGTTAAGGCTGGTTTTAGCAAAAAAATCAGTGAGTATAAATGGAAATAAAACTCATTTTATTAATAACAGTGAGTATAAAAGTATACAAGACTTATTTTACAAATAGCAGTGAGTATACACATAGACCAGACTTATTTTAGAAATAGCAGTGAGTATAAACGTAGACCAGACTTATTTTTATAAATAGCAGTGAGTATAAACGTAGACCAGACTTATTTTAGAAATAGCAGTGAGTATAAACGTAGGACAAGCGTATTTTAGAAATAGCATTGAGTATAAACGTAGGACAGGCTTATTTTAGAAATAGCAGTGAGTATAAACGTAGGACAGGCTTATTTTAGAAATAGCAGTGAGTATACACATAGACCAGACTTATTTTTATAAATATCAGTGAGTATAAACGTAGACAAGACTTATTTTGTAGATACGAGTATAAATGGAGTTATGTCTTATAATCAAACATCAAAAACCTAATTGTATGGCGCTGAAGTCATAAAAACACTGTCAAATTTCTTTAATTTGTTCTTTACACAGGATCTTTGCAAGGAAAACAATGCAGCATGTTTCACAATTAGGCTACATGACATTTCCATCAGAGCTGGTGTAGGCCTACACTCACGAGCATATTGGCGCTGTAGAGCAGTTTTCTTTACACAAATTTGTTCTTTCTTTAGAAGGCTAGCCTTATATGTGGTTTCAAGAACCCATGTCAACAACTGAATTTATGTTGATATAAAGGATTTAGAGCCTAGACGAATTGACAAATTACTTCATATGGAGGCATTTCTATGGAACATTTTACAATCCACCAACAAATTATTAACTGAATATTATATTATTATTTATTGTAAGTATAATCTGCCCAATTCATCGGCATTACAATCACAAGTTTGATTTTTTCCTCTAAATTTCTTTTTGAGTTAACACACATTGCTAGACCCAGTGAGACAAGGTGCATTGTAATTTGTATATGGATATTGCAAGTGGTGTGAAGTCCTGACAGCGGAGTTAATGGAAGTGTCGTGTAAGCCTAATTTTGTCAAGTGCACTCAGCTGAGCGGCGCCGAGTAATTGTATTATAACTGCACACACTCGTCGAGAGGATTTGTATTCCATCGAACACGGCAACTGTTGTAGATGCATCAATCAGGCGTTCAAAAACACGATCAATACTATGTTAGAGCGATACTATCACGCGCATTTGACTGGCATTCAGCTTGGTAATATGGCGTATAGGTTTTACTTGTACCACTTTCATAGCATATTTGGGTTGGATCTTAATTCCTAACTTTATCTAAGAAAAGAAAAATTTAGGAATTGTTACTCTTTTTTTCAAATGATAAAATTATACTTCACATGTGATTCATCTTATGTGAAATATAAACACTTTATGTTCGTAGATAGTCTTCCACGTTTGCCATTGCTACTAATAGATACTTAGTCTCGGTATCGACCGCATCTTAGAGTTATGTACACTATTTAAAGTTCCTGCATGCGTGTTGGCTGTATGCAGTAGTCCGTCTTCAGCGCGAGATAAGAACGAAAGGCTGGTCTAACTTGATCGGTTCTAATAACAATACAAATTTAATATTTGCTTCTGAAATAAAAAAAATCAAAGTTTGTATAATAGGTTAGTTAAATAAAGACTGGATTAAAAATTGCTAGCCAACTAAATAAAACTAAAAAGTTCAAAATTTCAATTTTGAGTATGCTTTGTAGATTCTGAAACGATGTTAAGAAGAGTCATTAGTCAAAATATTAGGCCTATAAATTAAAAAAAAAAGAATTTAAAGAAATAAGTGATGCAATATTGTTGTAGTCTTGTTCTTAACATCAAATGTTTTTCATACTGGATAGTTGGTTATCCCTACTGAGTCCTGTACATTATTATTGTTTTACTGACCGTGGTAATGAATGACGGGGAGATAAAACCTCCATCCTGACAGGCAGCTGACGACTCAAACTTTGTAAAAAGTAACAAACGTATTTCATGTTCGACAATTTTTACTGTAAATACTAGTTTTTTAAGTATCGAAATAACACACGCGTTAAGAGTGTCACCACTAAAATGACAGTTCCAAAACAAAATGTCTAGAAATGGTACAAGATGAGTCTGACTACTCTGGATTCTTAAAAGTCAACATTTATCATCAACATTCCTTCTTCCTTGACGGCCTGTAACGAGAGGACTCAGGATGGTGTCTCAGCAGTTTTTCTAATGAGTGGCTTCCCCCCCCCCATTATACTGGCTTCCCTTCCTCGACCCCACCTTCACCCCCTATTGTTCTAGCTCTTCACGCCCATCGTCTGAGGCTGCACTTTCGCCTCGCCTTCTCCACTCTATCTGTGCTTCCTACTTGTAAGATAGAGTACTGTGACGGCGACAAGCCTTTGAAGGCAATATCTTCATTTTGCAGCCCTTCCCCTTATAGTTTTTATTTTAAATGTTGGTGATATCTACTTGACCAAATAGGAATATTTGTTTTCGTGGCATGGTGCGGTACACCAAGATACTAAAGTTAGGCCTACACTCAGCGGCATCAGATGTCTCAAACTGTGGATTCCAAAGTTCAAGACGACTCGTAGTATCATTCGTCATCATTCATCATAAAAAAACCTACACAATTCAGAGATAGAAATTGATTTAACTCGGTAATATCCATCAAGTTTACGTGAAATACTAGTTCTGGTTAACACAAATTATTTTTACAACAAAATGATAATACTGTATAAAGAAATTGACAATTAATTAACTCCGCTTCTCCTCCTGACTACCAGCAACCGAAGATATATTTTTTTACAAACAGGAAACAAACATAAAATGATCCTGAATAGTTTTATATGTTTACTGAATCTTGTACAGTGAGAAGTTACAATGATAGGCCTAATATATGATTCATTAACAATACACACTGACTAAGATACCAATACACAACACTAGAAAACCATAGTAAATTAGTATTGGAAAATTAAATTACATGTAAAAGTGTTAACAACAGTAATAAACAAAATTATTTATAGCAAAATTATTTAGCCATCCTTAACGTAAGATTTGAAGGGATCGTAAGTTATTTCGTATTTCACATCAAATCATAACATATATCATGCTATCTCGTAGTTAATAATAGTACTGTAATACCATTTATAGTTATATGCATAAACTTGAAAAAGCATACCCTAATAAAGGTTTACAACAATATATACGAAATTGTGAACAATAAACAATCGAAATAAATTATATGACAATATTAGAAATTAAGAATAAAAATCATAAACAAAACTATTTACAAATAAATCCAATCTTAAATTTACTATATATTTAATACATGAAGTGACTAAACTGATAGGCGAAACAAACAATTGAAAAAAATATGCCAAAATATGATACAGAGTATATACTAAATATACAAACGGATGTATTTTATTACCAATATTTAAATACAAAAATTTATACATTGACCATTACGACCATATTTTTAGTATCATTAAAGAAAAACTCACTGTAATAAATTATTGATATTTTTTTTCCAAACAGGTAAAAGTGATTGAATATGAAGAAAAAATAGAAGTATTTGAATCTGTCCCAAATTCAGGTCTAGATATAAGTGTACGACGTATACATTGTAACTGAGCCGGAATTTAGTCTGTCAGGGACAATGTTAGAGCTAAAGATATAAAGACAGTTCCGAACAAACTCACAAAGACAATTGGAATGTTCCGAGAGAAGTTAACAAGGCAGTTGACGACTAACAGCCGTTTTACTTCAACGAGACGAGAAGAGACAAAGATCGCAGCCATTCCGACGTAATGAAATGTTATTACGTAGTAAAATGGTTGTTGCGATAAGGGGTGGTAACGTGCGTTACGGCCCTCTCGGCCGTAGTCGGACTTACAGCTACGTATTCCGTCTGTTTAGGTGAATGCCTCAGGAATGCCAACGGTCATCACATTTTGATAGCTTTGTATTTAAAAGAAATTAATACATTGATATTGTTTTATATTACTTATTCTTTATTTATTGAATGTCCGGACATGACTTCAGAGCGCTCTTACAGCAAATGCAGGAACTTCTAGGAGTTTGAGAATGCTAGGGCCAATGGCGTGACGATGTAAGCCAGAAACACTACTTATTTGTTGTTCTGTTGCATTATAGTTTGAACCTATTATAAATGCATGTACAATCGAAATTCTATCGTAGCAAGTTAATATTGTCTGTCGTATGTCAACCGCAGTACTATTGGCAACACCGCGCGTTATAGCTATACTGAAGTGCCATCATTAGAGCTCTCATGACAAGTGAGATCATTCGTTAAATTGAGTACTGTATAAACCTAGCTGCGATAAATGAATAACTAGAAAGTTGTAAGACACACTGTCCTCTAACATTGTTTATTTGTGTGAAACTATTAACAGGGTATATACTTATGTAAAAAATAATCAATTTATGTTTTAAGACAGCCATCACTTCCTCTCAACACACCAAATACCATTTGATTGCCATTCTACCTTAATATTCGAGGAATAATTTTTGAATATGTAACGTAAAAAGCGACCAGTGATATAAGAAGTAATTGGTCGGTAGGTAGTCATAAGTTAAATGTTCTCAGTTCGATACCAATAAGTCATAACAAATTTGAAAGGGTTTTTATAACCACCGGCTCTTCATTTGTAACTGAGCAATTAATTAGGAATTGGAACAAAGACTAAATTTATGTTTCAATTCTGTATGTCATTTGCTCACTTTATATCCAATTTTCAATTATATATTGAGAAAACTCCATTCCTCCCTCATTTTGTGGTATTTGCCATTAGGTCTCCAACCAGCTATAGCAGACACTATTACGATTGAGATATATGAGATACTCACATATTTTTATGAGTATGCGAACTTCGTGCTAGTAGTCCGACGTAAGTCCTACATCTTTAACTGTCTTCCATGAACACTATTTCATGTTGGATTCTTTATGTTGTTCTTAAAGTTTCCTATGTACCAACACATGCAACAAAGGACAACAGTCAGTCACTAGGAAGATCACGATACCCTCCACAAAGTTAGTATAACAGAACAATACATAATTTAAGTGTACAATCTCTGGTGAAATTAATTTTTGTTGAAAATCATATCAGGGCATTATAATTGTTATGTCAAATAAGTAGCGAATTTTACTCTCTATTAAAATGTAACAAACGTACGATTATTGTTTTAAATGTTTATTTATTGGAAGTATAATTTGAAACAAAACGTCACAGTTCACTAAATATCATTTTTGATTAATTGATTAAACCTTTATTATACGGTATATAGTTAAGCCGACCAAACATCATTGGTCTGTTGATGTTATCCATTATAGAGAAAAACATAATTATTCAAATTAGTTATTTATCAGAATTGTAAATACCATTAATTTAAAATTATATGGCATATAATTATAAGTCTTCAGTAAAATTAATATCCCTCCCTTGAGTGGTATTGTTTAAAGTACCAATATCTAAATAAATCGTAAATCGAATATTATATGATTAAATAACTTGCATGACTGTAACGGCTGTTTGGCTTTTGTAGGGCAATCTTTCGACGGAAGTTGTCACATATATCACTATTGTTGTAGTTAACGATGAATAAAAACCGAAGTTTATTGAATAGCCTTGAAGTAAGCGATATTAAGGATACGAGTTCACAGCTTGGGGAATGAAAGTGAGAAAAGTTAATCGCTGAGACTTCCACTTAGGCACGACCCTGGCCTGTAGACTGTATCCATCAACGTCTGACGGGATTAAGAATGGGTGTTATAGCAAGGCGTAGTTCTGTGAATGGAAGAGGAGAGAAGTTAATCGCTGAGACTCACACTTAGGCACGACCCTGGACTGTAGACTGTATCCATCAACGTCTGACGGGATTAAAAATGGGTGTTATGGCAAGGCGTAGTTCTGTGAATGGAAGAGAAGAGAAGTTAATCGCTGAGACTTCCACTTAGGCACTTACCCTGGACTGTAGAATGTATCCATCAACGTCTGACGCGATTAAGAATGGGTGTTATGGCAAGGCGTAGTTCGGTAATTGGAAGAGGAGAGAAGTTTATCGCTGAGACTTCCACTTAGGCACGACCCTGGCCTGTAGACTGTATCCATCAACGTCTGACGGGATTAAGAATGGGTGTTATAGCAAGGCGTAGTTCGGTGAACGAAAGTGGAGGGAACTTAATCGCTGAGACTCCCACTTAAGCACTTACCCTGGACTGTAGAATGTATCCATCAACGTCTGACGGGATTAAGAATGGGTGTTATAGCAAGGCGTAGTTCAGTGAATGGAAGAGGAGAGAAGTTAATCGCTGAGACTCACACTTAGGCACGACCCTGGACTGTAGACTGTATCCATCAACGTCTGACGGGATTAAAAATGGGTGTTATAGCAAGGCGTAGTTCGGTGAATGGAAGAGGAGAGAAGTTAATCGCTGAGACTTCCACTTAGGCACGACCCTGGACTGTAGACTGTATCCATCAACGTTTGACGGGATTAAGAATGGGTGTTATGGCAAGGCGTAGTTCGGTGAACGAAAGTGGAGGGAACTTAATCGCTGAGACTCCCACTTAAGCACTTACCCTGGACTGTAGAATGTATCCATCAACGTCTGACGGGATTAAGAATGGGTGTTATGGCAAGGCGTAGTTCGGTGAACGAAAGTGGAGGGAACTTAATCGCTGAGACTCCCACTTAAGCACTTACCCTGGACTGTAGAATGTATCCATCAACGTCTGACGGGATTAATAATGGGTGTTATGGCAAGGCGTAGTTCTGTGAACGAAAGTGGAGGGAACTTAATCGCTGTGACTCCCACTTAAGCACTTACCCTGGACTGTAGAATGTATCCATCAACGTCTGACGGGATTAAGAATGGGTGTTATGGCAAGGCGTAGTTCTGTGAACGAAAGTGGAGGGAACTTAATCGCTGTGACTCCCACTTAAGCACTTACCCTGGACTGTAGAATGTATCCATCAACGTCTGACGGGATTAAGAATGGGTGTTATGGCAAGGCGTAGTTCTGTGAATGGAAGAGAAGAGAAGTTAATCGCTGAGACTCACACTTAGGCACGACCCTGGACTGTAGACTGTATCCATCAACGTCTGACGGGATTAAAAATGGGTGTTATAGCAAGGCGTAGTTCGGTGAATGGAAGAGGAGAGAAGTTAATCGCTGAGACTTCCACTTAGGCACAACCCTGGACTGAAGATTTTATCCATCATCGTCTGGCGGGATTAATAATGGGTGTTATAGCAAGGCGTAGTTCGGTGAATGGAAGAGTAGAGAAGTTAATCGCTGAGACTCACACTTAGGCACGACCCTGGACTGAAGACTGTATCCATCAACGTCTGGCGGGATTAATAATGGGTGTTATAGCAAGGCGTAGTTCGGTGAATGGAAGAGGAGAGAAGTTAATCGCTGAGACTCACACTTAGGCACGACCCTGGACTGAAGACTGTATCCATCAACGTCTGGCGGGATTAATAATGGGTGTTATAGCAAGGCGTAGTTCGGTGAATGGAAGAGTAGAGAAGTTAATCGCTGAGACTTCCACTTAGGCACGACCCTGGACTGTAGACTGTATCCATCAACGTTTGACGGGATTAAAAATGGGTGTTATGGCAAGGCGTAGTTCGGTGAATGGAAGAGGAGAGAAGTTAATCGCTGAGACTCACACTTAGGCACGACCCTGGACTGTAGACTGTATCCATCAACGTTTGACGGGATTAAAAATGGGTGTTATGGCAAGGCGTAGTTCGGTGGATGGAAGAGGAGAGAAGTTAATCGCTGAGACTTCCACTTAGGCACGACCCTGGACTGAAGACTGTATCCATCAACGTCTGACGGGATTAAGAATGGGTGTTATGGCAAGGCGTAGTTCGGTGAATGGAAGTGGAGGGAAGTTAATCGCTGAGACTCCCACTTAGGCACGACCCTGGACTGCAGACTGTATCCATCAACGTCTGACGGGATTAAGAATGGGTGTTATGGCAAGGCGTAGTTCGGTGAATGGAAGAGGAGAGAAGTTAATCGCTGAGACTTCCACTTAGGCACGACTGGACTGTAGACTGTATCCATCAACGTCTGACGGGATTAAAAATGTGTGTTATAGCAAGGCATAGTTCAATGAATGGAAGAGGAGAGAAGTTAATCGCTGAGACTTCCACTTAGGCACGACCCTGGACTGCAGACTGTATCCATCAACGTCTGGCGGGATTAAAAATGTGTGTTATAGCAAGGCATAGTTCAATGAATGGAAGAGGAGAGAAGTTAATCGCTGAGACTTCCACTTAGGCACGACTGGACTGTAGAATGTATCCATCAACGTCTGACGGGATTAAAAATGTGTGTTATAGCAAGGCGTAGTTCGGTGAATGGAAGAGGAGAGAAGTTAATCGCTGAGACTTCCACTTAGGCACGACCCTGGACTGCAGACTGTATCCATCAACGTCTAACGGGATTAAAAATGGGTGTTATAGCAAGGCATAGTTCAATGAATGGAAGAGGAGAGAAGTTAATCGCTGAGACTTCCACTTAGGCACGACCCTGGACTGCAGACTGTATCCATCAACGTCTAACGGGATTAAAAATGGGTGTTATAGCAAGGCGTAGTTCGGTGAATGGAAGAGGAGAGAAGTTAATCGCTGAGACTTCCACTTAGGCACGACCCTGGACTGCAGACTGTATCCATCAACGTCTAACGGGATTAAAAATGGGTGTTATAGCAAGGCATAGTTCAATGAATGGAAGAGGAGAGAAGTTAATCGCTGAGACTTCCACTTAGGCACGACTGGACTGTAGACTGTATCCATCAACGTCTGGCGGGATTAAAAATGTGTGTTATAGCAAGGCGTAGTTCGGTGAATGGAAGAGGAGAGAAGTTAATCGCTGAGACTTCCACTTAGGCACGACCCTGGACTGAAGACTGTATCCATCAACGTCTGACGGGATTAAGAATGGGTGTTATAGCAAGGCGTAGTTCGGTGAATGGAAGTGGAGGGAAGTTAATCGCTGAGACTCCCACTTAGGCACGACCCTGGACTGCAGAATGTATCCATAAACGTCTAACGGGATTAAAAATGGGTGTTATAGCAAGGCATAGTTCAATGAATGGAAGAGGAGAGAAGTTAATCGCTGAGACTTCCACTTAGGCACGACTGGACTGTAGACTGTATCCAACAACGTCTGACGGGATTAAAAATGGGTGTTATAGCAAGGGGTAGTTAGGTGAATGGAAGAGGAGAGAAGTTAATCGCTGAGACTTACACTTAGGCACGACCCTGGACTGAAGACTGTATCCATCAACGTCTGGCGGGATTAAAAATGGGTGTTATAGCAAGGCGTAGTTCGGTGAATGGAAGAGGAGAGAAGTTAATCGCTGAGACTTCCACTTAGGCACGACCCTGGACTGAAGACTGTATCCATCAACGTCTGTTGGGATTAAGAATGGGTGTTATAGCAAGGCGTAGTTCGGTGAATGGAAGAGGAGAGAAGTTAATCGCTGAGACTTCCACTTAGGCACGACCCTGGACTGAAGACTGTATCCATCAACGTCTGGCGGGATTAAAAATGGGTGTTATAGCAAGGCGTAGTTCGGTGAATGGAAGTGGAGGGAAGTTAATCGCTGAGACTTCCACTTAGGCACGATCCTGGACTGAAGAATGTATCCATCAACGTCTGACGGGATTAGCGAAGATTCAGATTGAATGACATTCTGGAAGGTAAAGTGTAATGGATTAATTCAAAATTTACCCATCTTCATCTTGCTAACACAGTTAGTTTGTCACTAGTCAATTAATTTATAATTTTTGTTTTGATTGCATCTGTAATGTAATGCAAAAGTATTCTTTTACTTAGAAACTTTTAGAAAGAACAAAGCGTCTCATTCTTAGGCGATTAACTTTCCAAATAAATACATTTTTTTAATACTTGTACTTACTTTAAAATAAAACCATTATCATTCATTTATTTCTATCATGAACTCTTGTTGAAAATACACGTAGTTGTCAAATTTTGTAAAACTATTCTATCTTGTATTACTATACATGTATGTAATTTAATGTATGTAATGTAATTTTAAATGTGTTGTAAAATGCGTGATCAAAGAAGTAGTGGTAGAGTAACCATTCATAAACTGAAACACCCGTCAAACTCTCACAGTATAAAGCGTTTTAAAAATAACTACAAACTTGAAATTTTTCCGATTCTAATAGCTGTTTGAGTCTTAAACATAAATAAAATTTACTCATTGTTAAAGCCTCCTGAGCTGTTATACATAACAAATAATAAGGTCGTCTTCAGCTACAAAATACTTTATTGGACTACCGGTTTCAGAGCAAGAACTCCATAGTCAAAATTCCTAAAAATATATAAAAAATTCCTAACTATATATATATATATATATGGATAGTTTTATATATATATATATATATATATATATATATATATATATATATGTATAAAATAATAATAATAAAATAGAAAGAACAATAAAGGTATTTTAAAGAAATGTATTGTTACGGATCACGGCAGTCACCAGTAACTGTCCGCAGGCCCAATCCAGGTCTTCCAGGAAGGACTAGAATGGCAGATCATTCGCCTGTAGGTGAATCGAGGCCCTTGCTGGTTTGGAATCGAGAAGTTCTAGATTTTTCTCCAGGATCACCATCGCCAGTTCCAGAATCTTCTGGTCTTACACCTCTGGGTCATATATAAACACCTGACAGTTAGTGTGAATAGTCAGTAAACCAGTGAGTGAGTGACAGTCAGCCACAGTGTATATGACAGTGACAATCAAGTGACAGTATTAATTTGTGACAGTGCAGTGACAGTATACCAAACAATGTCAAACATTAGGTGAATAGTGTGATAAGTAATATTGTCTGTTGTAAATATTAGTGATACATTTAAGTGTCGAAATAGTGGCTAAATATAAATTTAATTTTGTAAAAATTTCATAGTGTATAATTTAGTGATTTTGATCTTGTAAATAAAAAGAGCAATTAGTAGCTAGAGGTTGAATCGCCTTATTTATTTAGGATCCTGCTTGACCAGAATGATTTTCGTAATTCTATAAGTGTAATGGTGTGGTCAGTCAGCAGTGGAGATCCAAGAAGAATCATTCTCTCTTTGGTCGTCTCCCAATAACTGCAGCTGGCTGTCATGGCATGGTCAGTCAGAAGAGGAGGTCCAAGAAAAATCATTCTCTCTTTGGTCGTCTTCCAAAAACTGCAGCTGGCTGTCGTGGCATGGCCAGTCTGAAAAGGAGGTCCAAGAAGAATCCTTATCTCTATGGTCGTCTACCAAAAACTGCAGCCGGATGTCTTGGCATTGTCAGTCAGAAGAGGAGGTCCAAGAAGAATCCTTCTCTCTATGGTCGTCTCCCAAAAAGTGCAGCTGAGAGGTCCAAGAAGAATCCTTCTCTCTATGGTCGTCTCCCAAAAAGTGCAGCTGGCCGTCGTGGTGTGATCAGTCAGAAGAGGAGGTCCAAGAAGAATCCTTCTCTCTATGGTCGTCTCCCAAAAAGTGCAGCTGGCCGTCGTGGTGTGATCAGTCAGAAGAGGAGGTCCAAGAAGAATCATTCTCTCTGTGGTCGTCTCCCAAAAACTGCACCTGGCCAATGGCACGAGGGATTGCAGGAGATAGACTAAAACATTTGTGTAAGACTTTGCCAATTTTAAATTTGGTTAAAAAAACTATGAACATTTAATTGGGTACTAACAACAAATTTACAAATGTGTAAATGGCACGGTAAATTTAAATATATGTGTGTTTTTATGTTATAACTGAGTTGATACTTAGTCTTTGTTATCTTCATTTTTGAAAGCAACTATTCCGTGTGCAGTTCCACTAGAAAGAGGAGAAAGAGCCTAAACTCATCTTCTTGATGTATGTTTTTATTATAACTTATAAACAGTAAATTAACTGACGTTATTTTAGTAAAGGAAATTTCTTGTAATCATGCCAATTTAAGGGAATTTCCTATTTTAATTTAACACATTTCTTAATAATCTATTACACTTAATACATTACAAAGTTCACAAATAACATAACTCAGTTATTTAGCTAGGTGAACAAAGATTTAGAAGTTATAATGATTAATAAATTCACCGATTGGTCCTGAACTAACTACTGAATGCTGAAGGATCGACCTGTTACAAACTTACTTAGGTTTGAGACTGAAACTCAATCTTAATAAAAGTAGACACATTTACAGTCTGTCTACCTTGATTTTAGGGCACGATAAGTTTCCCGAGAAATAATTGTATAAGTTAATAATTGAAATTGTTGAACAGCTAAGTAAGCCAACTTTACAAAAACATGTGACTATTCAATTGAAACCAATTATAAGTTTGAACACAAGCATGCCACCAATTAATGTTACTATTAAGTTTCTTCCTCTTAAAACACATTAAGCGCAGTCACCTGCAGTTTGTTTTTCATTAGTCGAGTCCGGCGACTCTACCCTTAAGAGATTCTATTGTCTCACAGCCTTTTGTTTACGACAAAAAACTCGTTTTTCTTTTGTCTTAAACTTTTCTAGACCCTTGAACTTCTTGTCCTTTAAATCTTAAAGAGGTCTATTGTAACTCTTCAAAAAATAACACCCCCTCACCATCAATAGTGACTTTTTACCCTTCTTTTGAATTATATTTTTATTATTACTCAGGAACTACTTGCTCGATACCCCTAAAATCACAAGAACAACATATAACTTGGGATCTCCGACCGCATAGTTCATTCGAACGAGTTCGATATTAGTGAGCATCTATCTTGCAAAATATCGTCTGTAAGGAATCCGAAACGTCGGTAATTGATCTATATTATGTGCACAAACCATTGACACAGTCGAAACTGGAAAATCGTGACGTTTATATGTAATGCAAATGATAATGGAAGAATATCCATAAAAATTTGACGAAACTTTAAAATAAATTTTCAGCACTTCAAAATATTGTTCATTTTAACTGAAAAATTGAAATACATTTGAAAATTCATACAATGGTATTTTGTGAAATTTTTTGTCATTTTAAATCTTTTAGTCTATGTTCAAAAGTCTCGGACGAAAAATTCCAAGATTGTCAGATGATTCTTCAAGAGATTATTTGTAAATAACTTTTATCTTTGCAAGTAAAAAAGTAAGAAAACAAATTCCAACATTCTTGCGATGACGTTTGCCAATTTACTTTCATCTAAGTATACACTTTTTTTGTATAAAATAGTAACAAATTTAAGTTATTTAATTTTATTAGGATTATTTTGCAGCATTCATTTTAGTTAACAAAAAACTCATAAAAATAATCAACAAGTAAGCCTATTATACAGTAATAAATGTACATTCTTTGTAAATAAATGTATATTTATTTGTAAATAAATGTACATTTAAAACTCACATTAGACGATCATTGTATCTCATGAATAATAATTAGAAATAACTAACTTTATATAAGGTAAGACCACATATTGGGCTTTAGTAGAACTTTTTAATGTCTAGTTTTACAAACAAACAAATAAAAAGGAAAAAAATCAACACGGGGACTACTTATAACACATTTACAAATTCGTTTTATACATTCGTATCACTTTTGGGTAAGTAACAATCACACACGAAATGTTGGTTTGTTATACACATTTCAAACCATGTTAAGTGTAAGTTAAAGTTCGAAAGCTTATTCTCTCAACTCTCATTTCAGGGTTGTTTTCAAAATGGTGCAGAGTAGACTAGAGTAGTTGTCTGGAACAATAGGCAAGAGGAGGAGAGAAGCCCTGTTAAAACGAGTAGTCTGAAATCGACGACTTGGAAGGGCGGTATGAGGAATAGGAAGGGAGCGAAGGGTTTGGTCGTAAAACGTGATGAAGGGAAGCAAAAAATAAGAAAAGACAAAGTACAATCTATAAGTATCTTTACACGAAATATCACAGTTTACCTTGTTAGCAAAAAGAGCAATTCCACAAGTATTTTTACTTCAAAGCAACTTTTTATAAATTACAATACAAGTTATTGCAATGGTTTACTTCACAATCAAATTCAATATTTTGAAAATCAATTCAATGAAGTCTTACATTCTTTAGCACTTAAAAAAAAAACACGCTAAAAGATATTTGTTATAGCTAAAAAGCAAATACAATGAGTTCACTTAAAACCTCTGTGAAGGTGACTTTCTGAACAAGTCTGATCTGAGGATGCTAAACATGGTTTAACGTGTTATTGTACATTTTCCACTGTATTATATTAATCTTGTATTGTTTAATACGTCTGTTGAAATTTTTGTTTTAAGTGTTGTACGTTAAAGTAGTTGAGTTTCTAATTACTACTGTGAGTGTCAAGGAGTAGAGTCACTAAGTAAAAGATTATTTGTAGGAAGTTGTAAGTAACAAGCAGTAGAGTCACTAAGTAAAATGTTATTTGTAGGAAGTTATAAGTAACAAGCAGTAGAGTCACTAAGTAAAATGTTACTTGTAGGAAGTTGTAAGTAACAAGCCGTGGAGTCACTAAGTAAAATGTTATCTGTAGGAAGTTATAAGTAACAAGCAGTAGAGTCACTAAGTAAAATGTTATTTGTAGGAAGTTATAAGTAACAAGCAGTAGAGTCACTAAGTAAAATGTTACTTGTAGGAAGTTGTAAGTAACAAGCCGTGGAGTCACTAAGTAAAATGTTATCTGTAGGAAGTTATAAGTAACAAGCAGTAGAGTCACTAAGTAAAATGTTACTTGTAGGAAGTTGTAAGTAACAAGCCGTGGAGTCACTAAGTAAAATGTTATCTGTAGGAAGTTATAAGTAACAAGCAGTAGAGTCACTAAGTAAAATGTTATTTGTAGGAAGTTATAAGTAACAAGCAGTAGAGTCACTAAGTAAAATATTATTTGTAGGAAGTTATAAGTAACAAGCAGTAGAGTCACTAAGTAAAATGTTATTTGTAGGAAGTTGTAAGTAACAAGCAGTAGAGTCACTAAGTAAAATGTTATTTGTAGGAAGTTGTAAGTAACAAGCAGTAGAGTCACTAAGTAAAGTGTTATTTGTAGGAAGTTGTAAGTAACAAGCAGTAGAGTTGCTAAGTAAAATGTTATTTGTAGGATGTTGTAAGTAACAAGCAGTAGAGTCACTAAGTAAAATGTTATTTGTAGGAAGTTGTAAGTAACAAGCAGTAGAATCGCTCAGTAAAGTGTTATTTGTAGGATGTTGAAAGTAACAAGCAGTTGAGTCGTTAAGTATTAAGTTATTTGTAGGACAAGTATAAGAGTTAATAAGTTAAATGTTGTTTGTAGGTAAAAAGAAATTACTTTGTACAGGGCTCCTAGTATTAAGGCCAACAATGCAAGACTCTCGAAGACCAATGTACTCGATATCTGAGACTGCTCCCACATGCACCATAACACTTCGCAGTTTTTCTTACAATTTCCACATACCATACAATCGAATCCATTCCCTCCATCGACGGCCCACCCATTCCATAATTCAGATATACGAAAGTTAATAGTAAAACACCATTTCACTTTGCCCAAAGTAAATAATTTTTCCAAAATGTAAATGTCGCATACTTTTGTATTTTAACATACCTCACGTCTCCCAATTATTTTCATAGTATAACGGATATAAACTAAACTTGAATTGTAAAAAAAGAATTGATGTCTGGAAGTTTAATACATAGAGAGAGACAATCTAATGTTAATTTATACTTGCAAAAAAGTTTTTAAATCCGGAGAAAAATTAGTTACTAAAATCAACATTACGTTACTCATTTGAATATGTTAGGGCTGTCTCAAATTATTTTGAGTATAAGAAGGAGCATGGCTGCATTGTCGACATAATGAAACAAAGTATGTGGGTGAAACAAAATTATCATAAGCGATTTAAAGCGTGGGACGAGGATTATGTGGGGTAAAAAATGTGAAATAAACACAACTCTATGGATTACCGACAAGATTATACAGAAATTCCCATCTGCTGAATTATTCAAACCGCCCGTCCAGTGTAAGAGTGGCCTTTGACTGAATTTATAATGTCTGGGTCGGCCTAAATTAACACACAGATTTGCCAAAGTTTCGATCCCTACTAAATGTCTGTTATTGAGTTATCTTACAGATTAGACGAATTATACATTTAAAACAATCACGGAAAAAACTATGGACAATAACTACTTTAACACCTATAAGATATTTTAGACATAGAGCAGCTAAATAGTAACTATAAAGAACAGGAGCCTTGTCGAATTTTTGGCAGACAAATTTTTCAATAATTGTTCATACATGACTAAGAAAGAAGAATATGATTGTTTGTTTACGCCAGCGGAAAAGCTGAAAAAATTACAAAAAAGAGGAAAACGGAAAAATATTTTTTCTGTACATATAGTGATGTTGGTAGTCACATTGTGCAGAATTTCGTCCTGTGGCAAGGTTTTTACAATTACTAAGCAAGTTAGCGTCGGAAATGTGCCGATTTCAAGATGGTTACGTTCTATTTGGGCTAGGTTGAGTATTTATAGGTTAGGTTAGGTTGTTGGGTTTGTTTACGTTATGTTATGTTAGGTTTGGTTAGGTTATGTTAGGTTGAACTAAGTTAACATACCTCACCCGAAATTAAACTAACCCATCAACCCTCAATCTAGCCTCATCCTAACAAAACATAACCTTACTGAACCCGGCACATTTTCGATTTTTGTCCGTACTTTTCTCATTTTCGTAAATTTTCCGGCTTTTCGCTAAAAAAATAAAACACCATTTTCTTGTTTCTTGGCTATATATCTACTACAAAAAGAGATTTCAGCTAAATAATCGCAAAGGCACTGTTGCATATAATGACCAATGTTTGTGTACTGTGTTTGGAAGCGAATCCACGATAATTTCCTTAACTAAACCGTCTATACTAAAGGGATGTAATTCCAAATAATTTACTTTATCACTTCAGTCCCTGTCAGAGAGGGAGAGAGGGGAGGGGGCTACGTAGTCTCTACTGTGGTATGTTCTGATGTGGTGGGAAACCACAATGACAGTCTGCTATACAAGTAAGTACCCCTAGATGAAATCCCCTAGTTGCTCAGCATACTAACTATATCGTCGAGTATACCTCACCGCTCAAGAAGAAAGTGTACAACAAGAAAGGGTTTTAAAAATCGTCATCACCATCTTTATTTCTGTTGTGGTGATCAGGATGGATGGGGGTGTAGAGACAGACAGAGGCATGCCGTAAAGTGACATTATCATTCAGTTTTTTCTCTTCATGTTTAAGGATCTGTGACGCGTCACATCTATTTCTGCGAGAAACTTTAAACATCGGTGTTTGAAGAAAGATTGATGCAGTGCTCTTTGGCTTTGGCATAATGATGGCTGCGCCATACATGTTCCTCTCCTGTACTGGTTTCACGGGTAGATTTAAACGTCACTGGCTACTCGGTGGATTATAATGAATGGCAACCAAGCTACTTAAAAGTCTCTACTGAAACTTTAAGATCTCCGCATACCAGTCTGCCCAGTTTGGTCCAGCTCGTCTGGAGTAGATTATAATTTCCAAACTCACTTCTCCATTGAACACTCATCAGGTCTTCATTCCTAATATCACCTAACCCAAAGCTAACACGACCATAAAACAACTAAAAATTAAAACGAAATTCTCTCGATTCCTGAAGAAATGACGGCCATCAAAGCCAAAACAACAAGAACTTCCAGAGGGATATGAAGAAGAAAACGAATCTAAGTGGTTGGTAAGTCGTGGACTTGTTCTCAACAGGCATGTGTTGATCATTTGTTGATGTTTTGTTGATCAAAGTTTCTCGCTGATCATTAGAGATAAAAACACCGTTTAAACTTTTATTGTCACTATAATTTCTAACAAGCTCTAGTTCTTCGACTACTTGAAATAAGATAAGATTTTCTTCTTGAGAGAGAGGAGCGATGTTTGCTTCATTCCAAGGACGAACGCGTACTACAAAATAATCGAGCTTAAAGTTAAAAGGTTTAAACGTAAAAAAAAAAAAGAAATGTTAATATTTTCTTCATGCAATCCTAAAATTTGCTCCATTTCTCTCCATTATATGTTCATAAATTCATTATAATAAGTCCGGAGGGCACATTAGAAACACTTTATTTACATATATACTACAAGAAACTAGATCATATACGTTCACATATAACAAACTAAACTTATTTCAATAATGTTCGACATAAATATGAGATTGATGTTTAAAGACTCTTTATAAAACTACAATTCGTTCAAAAGTAGAAAGTAGAAAATCAGTCGACACGTTTTAAGGAAGTAGGTGCTTAAATACTTAAATTAACTCAACATGATTTGTTAGTTATATAAAATGTATGCCATCCAATAAATACGATATGAAGTGTGACAATTTGTGACAGTAAACAGTTTTGCTGACAATTAAGTTGAAATTCTACTATATTAAAAGTTGAACAAAATAACCGTTTCAAAAGTGAAGTTATACAAAAGTTGTGAAAGCGTTCCCATTTTTTCCACCTTGTGTGTATATAAGATAATCACAGGAAGACCTAAATAATTTATTGTAATATAAGATAGTCACAAGAAAAAATATTATAGTGTTTAACCCCTATAAGATTTGTTTAACTATGAGTCAACTTATAAGTAATGTAAAATGATGTTAATTTTTTAGTCACCCACACACAGACACGTAGAGTTGTGATGACTCTCCCACCCACCCATCCACATACAGTGGTAATGGGCCTCCATACCACCGTACATGTACATTGGTATTGGACATTTTCATACACATGCAGAAAATTTGTTTATAATGTGTTTGGAAGCGAATCCATTAAAATGTTCTTAACTAAAACGTCTACACTAAAGGGATGTAATTCCAAATAATTTACTTTATCATTTCAGTTCATGTTAGAGAGAGAAGGGGGAGATATTTCCATAACAATCATACGTATTTATGGTAAAATAAATAATACCTATATTATCAATGAATATAAAGACTAATAATGCTCAGTCATTTTACATTAAGACGAAAATATGTTTAAAGAATTTCGAATGCTTATTGTAACTGTCAGAAGTTCCATATTATTGACTAAGTTGACTTAATCTGTCGACATTCCCTGGAGGACTGCTTAGTCTGATTCAATAAAGACGATTTCAAATAAACACAACATGACAGTTAGAATCTTCCGTTGACAGTTTACAAAGCAGTTGTCAACTAACAGCTGTTCGACTTGTGTAGGCAAAGCTCGTAGCCATTTTGATACAATAAAATGTTATTGCGTAGTAAAATAGTTCTTGCGATAAGAAAGGGGAGTAAACGTACGTTACGACCCATCTCGTCTGTAATGAGGTATGTGATTAAAGAGGGAGATGCACACACTGACATAAATCCATGATGTGGTTGACTTAAAAAACTTATTTAAAATATTTCTACAATGTGATTGACATTAGTATATATCTATACATAATGTGAACAGTTTTGTGATACGGATGAAGTGGGAACTGTACATAATGTGAACAGTTCTGAGATACGGCCAGGTAACGGTACTTAATGTGAACAGTTTTGTGATACGGATGAAGTGGGAACTGTACATAATGTGAACAGTTCTGAGATACGGCCAGGGAACGGTACTTAATGTGAACAGTTCTGTGATACGGCCAGGGAATGGTCCTTAATGTGAACAGTTCTGAGATACGGCCAGGGAACGGTACTTAATGTGAACAGTTCTGTGATACGGCCAGGGAACGGTACTTAATGTGAACAGTTTTGTGATATGGATGAAGTGGGAACTGTACATAATGTGAACAGTTCTGAGATACGGCCAGGGAACGGTACTTAATGTGAACAGTTCTGTGATACGGCCAGGGAACGGTACTTAATGTGAACAGTTTTGTGATATGGATGAAGTGGGAACTGTACATAATGTGAACAGTTCTGAGATACGGCCAGGGAACGGTACTTAATGTGAACAGTTTTGTGATACGGATGAAGTGGGAACTGTACATAATGTGAACAGTTCTGAGATACGGCCAGGGAACGGTACTTAATGTGAACAGTTTTGTGATACGGATGAAGTGGGAACTGTACATAATGTGAACAGTTCTGAGATACGGCCAGGGAACGGTACTTAATGTGAACAGTTCTGTGATACGGCCAGGGAACGGTACTTAATGTGAACAGTTTTGTGATACGGATGAAGTGGGAACTGTACATAATGTGAACAGTTCTGAGATACGGCCAGGGAACGGTACTTAATGTGAACAGTTCTGTGATACGGTCAGGGAACGGTACTTAATGTGAACAGTTCTGTGATACGGTTAAACAGGGAACTGTTCATAACGTGTAAAGTTCTTTAAAACGGTTGAACTAGGATCTGTACATAATGTGAACATTGACTGTGATATATTGACAAAAAAGATTGTAAATAAATTTTTTAAAGTAACCTCTACTGAACTATACTTTTAAATATGACATTTTAAAGGAGCTGTCACCTATAGAATGTTTTCTATTTTTCATTAATCCAATCAAGCAGAACCATCCTTATGGCATTCTATTGTCTCGCAGCCTTTTGTTTTCGACAAAAACCTAGATTTTATTATATTCAAGCTCCTCGAGCTACTATCCTTTAACCACATTATAGAGACCTTCCAGAGGGCATTAAAATAATACTGTCCTTATTGTATTTACTACCTCATTTTGCTTGGAATTTAAAAAGTATAAAAAATTATTAAAGGCTGGGCTGAAAATGATTTAAACTGATGAGACAAGTTCAGTATAATTTTAATATTGCCATTCGTACAATTGTAGGAATAATGAATTAAATGTAAAAGTTGCCAATATGGATTACAATATTAAAAAAGTATATCTAGTGGATCGACTAGTTAAAAGAAATGTTGTAAAATGTTGACACCATATTTTTTGCTATCCCTATAGTTCATATTGTTTCATGTACAGTCTACAAACTCTACCCAGCAACCTGTAATAAATAGGGAAAAGAAATAGAAGATTATTAAAATTCATATGATGTTCACAAATATTTTATAGTGCATTGGATTTTTTATAATAAGACCTATGATTAAATAACATATCTGATCGTCAATTTATACGATTAAATAATGTATTGAAATGTAATAACATAAAGTATTGCAAAATGATATACAGATCTATGAATAAATCATTTGTTTATAAATGTAATAGACATATTCTTGAGCGTGAGGATTTTCTTTGTAAAACACCGTAAGCGAATATAAATGAAGGGTACTTAAAATCTAAAATGAGAAATTTTAAAATGGCATGCAAGTGAAGCAACAAAGCGAAGAACATAATCACGTATGCAATTTAAGTCTTCCAGAGGAGCAATAGGAAATATTTAACCACAATATTGTGGGCAAGAAATTATAGAAAAAAAAAAATATGAAAAATGTGCATTATGTTGTAAAAAACACACAGTTTTCTTACATTTTTATCTAAGGCGAAAGATAAAGAAAATTTGGCAGTTTTGAAAGACATTGAATGAACGAAATGGGTTTCGTAATTAATTGGATCACGACCCTTCTATTGACCAGACCAGACGTAATTTAACACTGGGAAAGATGACACTCCTGTGCAGGGAATTTATACTTTGTTTAACAGAACCTTATTCTGTTGGATACTTCACACAGCAGCTGTTATGTTGAGTGCTGTACGGTCGTCCACAAGGTATTGATCGACTACGAAACGTTCGCATAAGAAGACTCCGTTAATTAATAACTTTAGACACGTCATTCATTGAATTACCTCGAAACGCTTCCCCCACTTTCTCGTATAAGCCTTGGGCTGAATTTAACCATTGAAAGAAAATTAATTGGTTCTATAATTACTGGGCTCGGCAAACCACATCCACGTCAGCGCCCACCCAGCTAAAACACTCCACTCGGTTTTGGTGACAGGCTGAGACAGTTTTCAAAGGAAAATTTACATATTTCTTTTATTAAAAACAAAATGAAAATGGTCAAAACTACTGTATGTATAAGTTAACCCCACTGTTTATGTTACGACATACATTTACAGGGATTTTAATGCTTAACTAAGTGCGTATCTACAGTACTTAATACCACATGGTTTTGTTGTTACAAATTAAAATTAGTAATGAATTCACAACTATTTTATCACTAAAAAATTAAATTAAAATAAAAAAGCCTTTTTGTGGATTTTCGTACTAAAACCACATCAATGCCATTTATCGAGTGAAGCACTCATTCGCCGTATGTTTTGTACAGATAATAAAATTGATGTTCTTTTCAAAGGATATCACATTTCATCACGAGGTATTCCTTTCCGTTTTTACGTCACTAAGATTTCTTCTGTCATGATTGATTCTTAGATATTGTAAATATAATATTTATAGCTTTGATGACTATCTAATATTATATTCCATCTTACTTTTATTCATGCAATATTTTATTTAAATTTAATTACTTCTCAAAACATGATTCGCTTTACAGTATTTATATATGGTAGTTATTTGAATACTAACCGAGATACCAATGTTCCAGTTTCTTTTTTATATTAAATCCAATCATTGGTGGCCACTCCAAACAGGTTGTATTACCTAAGGAGTGAACTATTTATTTGACATATCTTAAGTCTCTTTAGTTTCATCATGTAACAGTATTAAGCTCGTTTGTTTATTAATTTCAATTTTGATGTTGATAATTTATATTTATTTTAGAAGCTTAGAAATTTCCTAATCTAAAATCTGCATATATGTGTAATCAATCTGCGCAATAAATGTTATTTTAATTTTAAAGAAAAATTATGACTCATTTCGTTTATTAAATACATTTCAACTGTTAAAAAAAACTTTTATTGAGCCACCAACATAAAAATTATGTTCAACACCAAAATTATTACTGTAAATAATTGTAAAAGTTACAAAGATTAAGTGACGCCTAATAACTAAATTCATACCACAATCTATCAACTATAACCGTAATGGTTTAAATTTAATAATTTAATAAATTAGTGATTCATTACAGTCTTTACTAAACAAACACCATGTTAATTACTTTTTTATATTTATCTCTTTTTCACTATTTTATGTCAAAAATTATTTTATACAATAATGAGTCCACTTATTTCAAGAATGAGTTTTACTTTTTCTTAAATTTGATGATGTTAACATGTTTGTTAGAAGAAACTGTGGCATTTATTTGGAAGGATCTAAGTTCAATGTTCCCTACATCCCCTCCCCCACCTCATTGGGAGCCACATTATGTGATGGATCGTTTAAGTACCACGGTGTTTAGAACATTGTAAGACTCTAAACAATGTTAGATGCAAAATGCTTAAATAATAATAATTACATAGGATCCATGCCATATATATATGGGGCCGACTACAACACTTCCATAACTGTCCAAAGAGATGTAATAAAAATGTAGAATACTAAAAACTCAGTTTATTTGGATGTGAAGAGTTGAGATTATTTTATATTAATTTGTATTTTGTATTTGTTCTCAAGACGCTAATCGTCAAGATATGGGACTTTGAATCAGTGAAGATGAGTGAATGTAGACACTGTAAAATAATTTTGACTATTCCTTAGAATGTATACTTAATTAATAAGCCCAATAACAAATAAACTTCCTTTAGCTATCAGCTGACCCCTTTCAAATGTTTTAAGACTCTAATTTGTATCTAACTCGGAACCTTTAAATTATGAAGGTGTATCTGGCTGGGCTTTGACTACGCTACCGACAAATTTATATATATATATACATATATATATATATATATATATATATATATATACATATATAGTACTTGTAAATCCAGTCTGGAACTTTTGTAGTATTAAACAAAATTCGAATTCGAATTTAGACAACAGCTTAAAAATATAATAATGCTATATCAAATTTAAAAGTCTATATATAAGCTTAAACATAAATTAACAGACATACATTTATTTATATTATAGATAGAAGATAGAATAAATATTATTTTAAATTGTTTAGTCGATAAGGTGAATTGACACGTTTTAACAGAAATAGGCACAATAAATACGTGCATGAACTAGACTGCAAGGGAGACACAAACATGTAATTACAGTAGGTTAGATTATTTAGTTTGTGGAATGAGAACAAACAAAATAGTCAGCTGGTGGAACTTTTTTCTAGTTAAATCTAATCAGTTACTCAGGTTAGCCAACCCATCTACCTACAGGAAATGTTAGCAATGGATTAAGGTTAAAGATTTCCTGTACTGTATAGTATGACATTGGGATAAGTAAGTATTAAGTATGAAGTTGAAAATATTATTGTCAAAAACAGTAACATTTTCAGAATAGTTAAATTATTGCCCGTTATGTGCCAAATGTTTTATAAATTAAATATTTGTTCGAATCGTATACTGTGTATTTAAATGGTCCCTGTTGGAACAGAGATAGATGCTGTAAATAAATAAATTTCTTGGAAATAAATAAAAAAAATCCCTTCAAAAGAGCTCAAATTGACAATGTACGCTGAACAGGCTAAAGGCGTGTTCTCCCATTTTAGAAATGATTTTAAAGTGGTGTCTGAGAGCAAGCAGGCTGAGTCTGTGGAACAATGGACTCGTGTTGAAGAGAGGCCTTGTTGAGACGTTGAGTTGGGAGGTGGCTTACAAGGGCGAGGGTGAACGTGTGTTTTAAGGGAAGAAAACTAAAAGTCTGGCTATGTAGGAAAAAACAGCCAACCCTACCAACAGCCATTCGTACACTCATATGGTATTAAAAACAGGAATTAAATTACAAAATTATTTGGTTTAAAAACTGTATTCAAGTGCGGATATTAATGTGTTAATTATTATTCAAGCAACTTTTAATCAGTAGACATCACAGTTTTAAAAAAAATTACTCCAAAGAATTTGGACAAACTTTCCCCACATTAAACACTAAAAAATTAAAACTTTGAAAATTACCAGTTTGATTCCCAAATATATAGTTTTTGCCATAACTAAAAAACTAGCCAACATACGGTTTTTGCTCAAATATTTTAAATTGTAATTCAAATCTTCCCTGAAAACTTAATCAAAATAATTTGAGCAGTTTTTAAGAAAATTTAATTGTTGTAAGTTTTTTGCCCATAAAAATAAAAAAAACCAACATTTTAGAAAAGTGAAAAAGTCTAGAGATATTGGTTAAAATACAACTACATACCAAATTTCAAACATCTGTTGCATCCGTTTGGTCTCCAGCGAACTGCATATACAAACACAAACACATATACGGACAGACACCAACATTTGTTTTCGAAAAAAACACTTTTTTGAGTTTTGGGGACCCTAAAATGAATTTTTAGACCAACTTGTAAAAAAATTGTTTTGGACGATCACAATACTTTTCCTATGCTAACATATATGCGAGAAAGTAAAAATTCAACAAAAATCTCCTGTAATATATAACCAAACACACTTTATAAGAAAAATTTTCTTTCTTCATAAAACCACCTAATCATGACACATTTTTTTTAAAATACTTCGATTAGATACACAGTTTATTCTTTATATAAATACTGTACTATCTGACAAACCTTGCTCCACTACCAGGTTTACTTTCCGCTTGCTTCTAATACCATCACATCAATATAAAACTGCAGATGTGATGGTGTTAGTTTTCCAAGATAACAAAGTTTTATAATCTGTAAAACCATTTAAGTTTAGTGGATGTAAAGTAGTGCAATCATGTGAGAGTTAGTAGAAATGACCTTAAACGTTTCACAATGAAAACCAAATCAGTCAAGCACCTGTATTATTATTTAATATCATTTGTTTGAAATAAATAATTAAATTAAATGAATGCCAATGTTACCCTGATGGTAAAAAGGAAACGTTGAGGAGCTGTTTGTACCTCTTAAGAACAGAATTTCAAGAAATACTTTACCCACTAAGACATACTCTTGGATACAAAATGTAACTCCCATTGAAATGTCATTAATCTGTTTCAAACGTTCTAGGGATTTTGTGATGAGTGAGTACATTGTTTATGGATTTAATATATAAAGACTAGCCGACAGCCCTTGCTTCGCTAAGGGGCGGTTCTTTAGCTGGCTTACTGTATCCTCCGTGGTTCTATCTAAATAATTTCATTAATATAAATGCTTAACTTGCTGTCGTTCTCATAGATAACAAAGTTTTATCGTCTAGAAAACCCAAAAAGTATACTTTGCAAAGAAGTGCAATAAAGTCAGAGTTTGTATAAATGACCTTAAACATTTCAGAACGAAACCAAACTAGCATAGTTTTTTGTTTTAAGTTTTTTTGTATCAGCTGTTTGAAATTAATTATAAAACTAAGGTAATGCCAATGTTACTCTTATGGAAAAAAGTAAACATTGAGGAGCTGTTTGTACCTCTTAGGGATGGGATTTCGAGAAATCTTTCTTAGTGGGTCTCCATGATACAGAAGCTAACTTCCCTAAAAGTTTCATCAATATCAGTTTGGTGATTCCGGAGATTTCTTGATGATTGAATAAATAGCTTTTATATTTTATATTATTCATTATTCATCTCTAAGACGCCGATCGTAGAGATATGGGCGAATATGAGGAGTGAATGAGTGTAGATGAACGAGTGTAGTCATTGTTACTATCTGAGTTCGAATTAGCTCAGAAAGGACTATTTATTAATAGCCCAATATCCAGGGCAACTATGGGACCTACAGCTTTACGTGGAATCCGAATCACGTAGTGTTGGTCTGATTTTTCAGCTAACTGACGAGTCTGGCACTCAGTTCTCTTTCCTACACAACACCTGAACCTTGAATACCATTCAACACGGACACTCGACTTATCTAGTAGTGTCTACGTTGATGACAACCATTGAGCGGACGCCGTGTCGATATTAAGAGAACCGAGCATGAAACCTATCGCCTACAATTTCCCAAACACTTTGTTCCCAAGTAGCTGGGCTACAGCACTGCGCCACCAGTGCCGAATTTTCATTTTGAACTCAATTTTATATATTATAATTTGAACTCAAGAATCAGATATATAAAATGTACGAGACAACCTGTATGATATAGTTTTTCTATTGATCAATTTAGAGTTATTAAAAGATATATAAATGAAAAATGAAATTAAACAAAAAAAGTTTTATTTTGTGAGGCAAAGATAGGACCATTAGGTCCTCTCTTACACTTAACCTTATAAAGAAAATAAGGTAGAAAATTACATTAAGTACATCTATGTATTAAGGAGTTCATACTTCTACTGAGCACATTGTTTACAAATCAAACATCAACAATTAAAGTTATAAATTAATTATCTAAACAAAATTAACCAATAAGCGTGAAGAACATAAACGAAGAAGAAAAGAAAGAACTATACTTAAAAGAAAAAAATTCCAGAAATCAGCCAACAAACACACAGCCCTACAATGACAGCACGACCAAGGCTACGATTTATAAAGAGTCATTATAATAATATAATTTATTGACGATAAAAACATCATTGTAATCATTAAGAACTGAATGATATTGATGTAGAGAATATAACATCAACTTTATTTGGGATTGTTACGTATCCAAATAGACGACACTAAAACTCTGTAACTCGGCTTTTATCGTTAAATGGACATAGCTCCATTTACAGTAAAACCCAATAAAAGGCAGATTAAATACTAAAAAGGAACTTTCTTTTTATTAATGGCTCAGTAATCTAGCCTGTGATATGAAGCTTATTTTAGATGGATAGATTATGACTAACTGATTTTTTGTAGTTTTATTATTATTTTTTATAAAATTAAATAAGTAACTACCAACATTTGAAATATTCTTATGGGTATTTAAATCACTGAAGCTTACATATTAACAACACTAATTTAATAATATTTTAAAACTTTTCATTTTTTTAAATATAACTGTAATATTGACTTGTTATTTTTATTTATTTTTTATTTATTTATTCATAAGACGCCGATCGTCAAGATATGGGCGAATATGGATTTCGAATGAGTGTGATGAGTGTAGATGAGCGAATGGTGTAAATAAATATAACCATTAATTTTATGTACACACAGATAGATCAAATGCTAAATACATTATTTTCTGTCTATAATTATCAGCTGTTTTGGGTTCCAGGAGTGAAGCGATAGTGTAGTCCCGTGCAGTTTAGACACGGTCTTTACAATATACAATCGCGAAAATCCGTTAGATACTGTCGACAAACACGACGCTAGCGATCTTAGATGATATATTAAATGCAACACAACGTTAATTCTACTTAGTTGTGCTGGCTAGCTACTTGGAGCGCTTGTGTCGCGCTTGCTCCACAGTATTGCAGTGAAAGTGTTGTGACTGTATATATTGTTAAAATATGATTTAATCCAAATGTAGTAGCAGACCTCACTATCTAACCAAATTATAGGCAGAAATGTATCTATAACATAAGATATCTATTTCTAAATAATAATATTATCAATGATAAATCCGAATCTGGTGGATTGATTAACTGACCTCAACTCTTTTAGGTAGAACAAGAACAAATTCAATATTATAATTTTGTGTGGATATATTTTCATACTTGTCACTCAATAACGTAAAAACAACTGAACGGATTTTGGATTAAATGTTGGCATAGATGGATTATCCTGGATTATGAACAAGAAAAAGTAGTATATAAAATTTATCTAGAATTAAATGTTGGCATAGATGGATTATCCTGGATTATGAACAAGAAACAGTGGTATATAAAATTTATCTAGAATTAAATGTTGGCATAGATGGATTATCCTGGATTATGAACAAGAAACAGTAGTATATAAAATTTATCTAGAATTAAATGTTGGCATAGATGGATTATCCTGGATTATGAACAAGAAACAGTAGTATATAAAATTTATCTAGAATTAAAATGCTCATCATTATAACATCATTCGTTTTGTTGCAGCTCTAATCAAAATTATTCTTTTCTATAAGTGTGCGTATTATCCTTGATTATATTATTAAGTGCTTATAAAAATCAACAGTGTATTGAATAAAATACTAACTTTAATAAAAGCAGTGCATATTTTTGAGTAATACGTGAGATGAAAGACGTTTAGAAAAAATGTTGTCTTTGTTGTTGATGGCTTCACAAAGCAATAATTATAAAAATAGTAAAACACGCTAAAAAAATTTTACCATTACAAAAATGAGTGCTTCTATTTTATAAGTCATTTACAGAAACAGGATATTGCAAAATTATTGATCTTTATTTAATATTTACTGCACAGACTTTCCAATAAAACAAAATATTTAAAATAAATATACCACCCAATAAGATTGTGGATAAAACATAGTGCACGAGATAAAAGCGAAATCCCACTAGATAAAATGTATATTGATCATAAAAATAGATAAGACGAGGCAAATATAAGAACATTGTTATAGCTAGATTGACGAGCAGCACTTAACTACAAACTGTCGGTGTTATAGGGCGCTGAAAGTAGTAATGTAGTCTCCTGAGACTGGCTTTCACCGTTCTTAAAACGGTTTCATATTCTAGGTTTTTAGCATCAGCGAAGAAGTTATTTTATAAACGATAACGTAGCGTTCATTCTAAACTAAACAATAGTTTTGTATAGTATTAACATTATTTATAATATACATGAGATACTGCGTAATTTTCTTACACTGTCACAATAAGTAAAGCACTTTTTTAGGTTCCGGTACGTTTTAGTATAAAGGTCGTATGTGAGTAGCCAATAGGTACTGTACATATTGGATTACCACCAGTAACTATTGTAGGAAAGTAATTTATCTGCCAATAATATAAATCTAGTTTGTGCAGAAAACACTTCAATGGCCACTTCAATGTTGACTACATTTAGCTATTGCCTAAAAAAGGGAAACGTGCTATCTGGTAAATGTGATAAATACAAAAGGTAAAGGATATCACTCTGTTGACTAGACTTCAGTAGCCACTTCAATGTTGACTACATTTACCTATTGCCTCGAATAGGGAAACGTGCTATCTGGTAAATGTGATAAATACAAAAGATAAGGATATCACTCTGTTGACTAGACTTCAGTAGCAACTTCCATGTTGACTACACTTTAGTAGCCACTTCAATGTTGACTACATTTACCTATTGCCTCGAATAGGGAAACGTGTTATCAGGTAAATGTGATAAATACAAGAGATAAGGATATCACTCTGTTGACTACACTTCTGTAGCCACTTCAATGTTGACTACATTTAGCTATTGCCTAGAAAAGGGAAACGTGCTATCTGGTAAATGTGATAAATACAAAAGATAAGGATATCACTCTGTTGACTAGACTTCAGTAGCACCTTCAATGTTGACTACACTTCAGTAGCCACTTCAATGTTGACTACATTTAGCTATTGCCTAAAAAGGGGAAACGTGCTATCTGATAAATGTGATATATACAAAAGATAAGGATATCACTCTGTTAACTAGACTTCAGTAGCAACTTCAATGTTGACTACACTTCAGTATCCACTTCAATGTTGACTACATTTACCTATTGCCTCGAATAGGGAAACGTGCTATCAATGTTGACTACACTTCAGTAGCCACTTCAATGTTGACTACATTTACCTATTGCCTAGAAAAGGGAAACGTGATATCTGGTAAATGTGATAAATACAAGAGATAAGGATATCACTCTGTTGACTACACTTCTATATCCACTTCAATGTTGACTACATTTACCTATTGCCTCGAATAGGGAAACGTGCTATCTGGTAAATGTGATAAATACAAAAGATAAGGATATCACTCTGTTGACTAGACTTCAGTAGCAATTTCCATGTTGACTACACTTCAGTAGCCACTTCAATGTTGACTACATTTACCTATTGCCTCGAATAGGGAAACGTGCTATCTGGTAAATGTGATAAATACAAAAGATAAGGATATCACTCTGTTGACTAGACTTCAGTAGCAACTTCCATGTTGACTACACTTTAGTAGCCACTTCAATGTTGACTACATTTACCTATTGCCTCGAATAGGGAAACGTGTTATCAGGTAAATGTGATAAATACAAGAGATAAGGATATCACTCTGTTGACTACACTTCTGTAGCCACTTCAATGTTGACTACATTTAGCTATTGCCTAGAAAAGGGAAACGTGCTATCTGGTAAATGTGATAAATACAAAAGATAAGGATATCACTCTGTTGACTAGACTTCAGTAGCACCTTCAATGTTGACTACACTTCAGTAGCCACTTCAATGTTGACTACATTTAGCTATTGCCTAAAAAGGGGAAACGTGCTATCTGATAAATGTGATATATACAAAAGATAAGGATATCACTCTGTTAACTAGACTTCAGTAGCAACTTCAATGTTGACTACACTTCAGTATCCACTTCAATGTTGACTACATTTACCTATTGCCTCGAATAGGGAAACGTGCTATCAATGTTGACTACACTTCAGTAGCCACTTCAATGTTGACTACATTTACCTATTGCCTAGAAAAGGGAAACGTGATATCTGGTAAATGTGATAAATACAAGAGATAAGGATATCACTCTGTTGACTACACTTCTATATCCACTTCAATGTTGACTACATTTACCTATTGCCTCGAATAGGGAAACGTGCTATCTGGTAAATGTGATAAATACAAAAGATAAGGATATCACTCTGTTGACTAGACTTCAGTAGCAACTTCCATGTTGACTACACTTCAGTAGCCACTTCAATGTTGACTACATTTACCTATTGCCTCGAATAGGGAAACGTGCTATCTGGTAAATGTGATAAATACAAAAGATAAGGATATCACTCTGTTGACTAGACTTCAGTAGCAACTTCCATGTTGACTACACTTTAGTAGCCACTTCAATGTTGACTACATTTACCTATTGCCTCGAATAGGGAAACGTGTTATCAGGTAAATGTGATAAATACAAGAGATAAGGATATCACTCTGTTGACTACACTTCTGTAGCCACTTCAATGTTGACTACATTTACATATTGCCTTGAAAAGGGAAACGTGATATCTGGTAAATGTGATAAACACAAGAGATAAGAATATCACTATGTTGACTACACTTCAGTAGCCACTTCAATGTTGACTACACTTCAGTAGCCACTTCAACGTTGACTACACTTCAGTAGCCACTTCAATGTTGACTACATTTACCTATTGCCTCGAATAGGGAAACGTGCTATCTGGTGAATGTAGTAAATACGAAAGATAAGGATATCACTCTGTTGACTACACTTCTGTAGCCACTTCAATGTTGACTAAATTTACCTATTGCCTCGAATAGGGAAACGTGCTATCTGGTAAATGTGATAAATACAAGAGATAAGGATATCACTCTGTTGACTACACTTCTATAGCCACTTCAATGTTGACTACATTTACCTATTGCCTAGAAAAGGGAAACGTGCTATCTGGTAATTGTAATAAATACAAGAAATAAGGATATCACTCTGTTGACTACACTTCAGTAGCCACTTCAATGTTGACTACACTTCAGTAACCACTTCAACGTTGACTACACTTTAGTAGCCACTTCAATGTTGACTACATTTACCTATTGCATCGAATAGGGAAACGTGCTATCTGTTGAATGTAGTAAATACGAAAGATAATGATATCACTCTGTTGACTACACTTCTGTAGCCACTTCAATGTTGACTACATTTACCTATTGCCTCGAATAGGGAAACGTGCTATCTGGTAATTGTGATAAATACAAGAGATAAGGATATCACTCTGTTGACTACATTTCAGTAGCCACTTCAATGTTGACTACATTTACCTATTGCCTAGAAAAGGGAAACGTGCTATCTGGTAATTGTGATAAATACAAGAGATAAGGATATCACTCTGTTGACTACACTTCTGTAGCCACTTCAATGTTGACTACATTTACCTATTGCCTAGAAAAGGGAAACGTGCTATCTGGTAAATGTGATAAATACAAGAGATAAGGATATCACTCTGTTGACTACACTTCTATAGCCACTTCAATGTTGACTACATTTACCTATTGCCTCGAATAGGGAAACGTGCTATCTGGTAATTGTGATAAATACAAGAGATAAGGATATCACTCTGTTGACTACACTTCTGTAGCCACTTCAATGTCGACTACATTTACCTATTGCCTAGAAAAGGGAAACGTGCTATCTGGTAAATGTGATAAATACTAGAGATAAGGATATCACTCTGTTGACTACACTTCAGTAGCCACTTCAATGTTGACTACATTTATCTATTGCCTCGAATAGGGAAACGTGCTATCTGGTAATTGTGATAAATACAAGAGATAAGGATATCCCTCTGTTGACTACACTTCTGTAGCCACTTAATTGTTGACTACATTTACCTATTGCCTAGAAAAGGGAAACGTGCTATCAGGTAAATGTGATAAATACAAGAGATAAGGATATCACTCTGTTGACTACACTTCAGTAGCCACTTCAATGTTGACTACATTTACCTATTGCCTAGAAAAGGGAAACGTGCTATCTGGTAAATGTGATAAATACAAGAGATAAGGATATCACTCTGTTGACTACACTTCTATAGCCACTTCAATGTTGACTACATTTACCTATTGCCTCGAATAGGGAAACGTGCTATCTGGTAATTGTGATAAATACAAGATATAAGGATATCACTCTGTTGACTACACTCTTGTAGCCACTTCAATGTTGACTACATTTACTTATTGCCTCGAATAGGGAAACGTGCTATCTGGTGATTGTGGTAAATACGAAAGATAAGGAAACCTAATTCCTAAAGCAGAATATGAGTTTATCTTCAGTATATCTTATATTCCTCGTAATGAAAGACCTAAGATAGTAAATTTAGTCATCCCAATCCAAAGAATAAGTAATAATAGAGATACAAACTTAATTATTGGGCAGATTAGTGTGCAGAAACAAACATTTTACTTTAATAAGGGTATCTTAATCTCCCTACAGACAACTACCGCTTCAAACAAATGAAAAAAGAATTGAAATAACTACTCACCCTACCTTGATAAACACTTGCACTAACATTTCTTTCCGATTGTTTGCAGTTTGGTATAATACATCTTTATTGGAATATTTTTTCTGATCTCTCATTAAATACTACATACCCTCAAATTTATTCTCAGAGCATATTTTCTTCTGTAAAACTATTTAGAAAATAGAGGAAGTGAAACTCTTGGTCAGCTTGAAACCTCGATTTAGTTAAGTAAAAATACTTTAAAATTAATTTAAAACTGTTATCGTCTAAATTAAGCTAGTTTGATATCGTATGTTTTCTCGTCCTGTTTTCGCTATCCCTAAGGTTTCTTAGGGATAGAAACCTTAGGGATAGCGAAAACAGGACGAGACAACATACGATATCAAACTAGCTTAATTTAGACGATAACAGTTTAAAATTAATTTTTATAATTGCAGTTTAAACAATCAAAGGAATAAAGTTTCATTCTATTTATGATTAGTGATTATTTAAAAAAAAACTGTAACAAAACTTAACCAAAAAATTTTCTTATAAATTAAAATACAGTCACATTATGGATGATAATAATTCAGTAGAACCTCAGAGATAACAGAGAACAGTTTTAACTAACTTATATGTACTCAAGTTGCCCGAAAACGTGGCGCCAATGTTTTAATAACTTTCACGTTAAAACAATTCCCTTCTAACTTTCCAGAAATGAGTTTTTGAGAGTTTTAATGAACGCTCCAACATTTTCGCTTCTGACAATAGAGTCTTTTAAGACATCGACTTAAACGATATTGTAATGTGCGCAGAAAGATAAAGATAACAAGCTAGTGAATGAAAGGTTTTGAAATGTTCAAGAAAACCATTCCTTGATTTGAAAAGGAAAATTGGAAAGGAAGGTCTAAAATCATTTCTTTTAATGTTGACGGCTAGTAAGATAGTTAAAATACATACACTGACTTCTTCATATCTAAATGGATGTTTTAGTTACACAACTAACTGGTAAATGTAGGAAGTTTTACTTATACAACTAACTGTTAAATGTAGGATGTTTAAGTTACAGAACTAACTAGTAAATGTAGGAAGTTTTAGTGGCACAACTAACTGGTAAATGTAGGATGTTTAAGTTACAGAACTAACTAGTAAATGTAGGAAGTTTTAGTGGAACAACTAACTGGTAAATGTAGGAAGTTTTAGTGGCACAACTAACTGTTAAATGTAGGATGTTTAAGTTACAGAACTAACTAGTAAATGTAGGAAGTTTTAGTGGAACAACTAACTGGTAAATGTAGGATGTTTTAGTGGAACAACTAACTGGTAAATGTAGGAAGTTTTAGTGGCACAACTAACTGTTAAATGTAGGATGTTTAAGTTACAGAACTAACTAGTAAATGTAGGAAGTTTTAGTGGCACAACTAACTGTTAAATGTAGGATGTTTAAGTTACAGAACTAACTAGTAAATGTAGGAAGTTTTAGTGGAACAACTAACTAGTAAGTGTAGGAAGTTTTAGTGGAACAACTAACTAGTAAATGTAGGAAGTTTTAGTGGCACAACTAACTGTTAAATGTAGGATGTTTAAGTTACAGAACTAACTAGTAAATGTAGGAAGTTTTAGTGGCACAACTAACTGTTAAATGTAGGATGTTTAAGTTACAGAACTAACTAGTAAATGTAGGAAGTTTTAGTGGAACAACTAACTGGTAAATGTAGGAAGTTTTAGTGGCACAACTAACTTGTAAATGTAGGAAGATTTACTTATACAACTAACTGTTTAATGTAGGATGTTTAAGTTACAGAACTAACTAGTAAATGTAGGAAGTTTTAGTGGCACAACTAACTGGTAAATGTAGGAAGTTTTAGTGGCACAACTAACTTGTAAATATAGGAAGATTTACTTATACAACTAACTGTTAAATGTAGAATGTTTAAGTTACAGAACTAACTAGTAAATGTAGGAAGTTTTAGTGGCACAACTAACTGGTAAAAGTAGGAAGTTTTAGTTACACTACTTAACTAACTGGTAAATGTAGGAAGTTTAAGTTACACAACTAACTGGTAAATGTAGGAAGTTTAAGTTACACAACTAACTGGTAAATGTAGGAGGTTTAAGTTACACAACTAACTGGTAAATGTAGGAAGTTTAAGTTACACAACTAACTGGTAAATGTAGGAAGTTTAAGTTACACAACTAACTGGTAAATGTAGGAGGTTTAAGTTACACAACTAACTGGTAAATGTGGGAAGTTTAAGTTACACAACTAACTGGTAAATGTAGGAAGTTTAAGTTACACAACTAACTGGTAAATGTAGGAAGTTTAAGTTACACAACTAACTGGTAAATGTAGGAAGTTTAAGTTACACAACTAACTGGTAAATGTAGTAGGTTTTAGTTACACAACTAACTGATAAATGTAGGAAGTTTTAGTTACACAACTAACTGATAAATGTAGGAAGTTTAAGTTACAGAACTAACTGGTAAATGTAGGAAGTTAAGTTACACAGCTAACTGGTAAATGTAGTAAGTTTTATTTACACAGCTAACTGGTAAATGTAGTAAGTTTTAGTTACACAGCTAACTGATAAATGTAGGAAGTTTAAATTACAGAACTAACTGGTAAATGTAGGAAGTTAAGTTACACAGCTAACTGGTAAATGTAGTAAGTTTTATTTACACAGCTAACTGGTAAATGTAGTAAGATTTAGTTACACAACTTACTGGTAAATGTAGTAAGTTTTAGTTACACAACTAACTGATAAATGTAGGATGTTTTACCTACACTAAACAACTAACTGGTAAATGTAGCAAGTTTTAGTTACACAGCTAACTGGTGAATGTAGGAAGTTTAAATTACAGAACTTACTGGTAAATGTAGTAAGATTTAGTTACACCACTAACTGGTAATTGTAGTAAGTTTTAGTTACACAGCTAACTGATAAATGTAGGAAGTTTAAATTACAGAACTTACTGGTAAATGTAGTAAGTTTTAGTTACACAACTAACTGATAAATGTAGGAAGTTTAAATTACAGAACTTACTGGTAAATGTAGTAAGATTTAGTTACACAGCTAACTGGTGAATGTAGGTAATTTTAGATACACAAATAACTGGTAAATGTAGCAAGTTTTAGTTACACAGCTAACTGGTGAATGTAGGTAATTTTAGATACACAAATAACTGGTAAATGTAGTAAGATTTAGTTACACAACTAACTGGTAAATGTAGTAAGTTTTACCTACACTAAACAACTAACTGGTAAATGTAGCAAGATTTAGTTACACAACTAACTGGTAAATGTAGGAAGTTTAAATTACAGAACTTACTGGTAAATGTAGTAAGTTTTAGTTACACAACTAACTGATAAATGTAGGAAGTTTTACCTACACTAAACAACTAACTGGTAAATGTAGCAAGATTTAGTTACACAGCTAACTGGTGAATGTAGGAAGTTTAAATTACAGAACTTACTGGTAAATGTAGTAAGATTTAGTTACACAACTAACTGGTAAATCTAGTAAGTTTTAGTTACACAGCTAACTGATAAATGTAGGAAGTTAAAATACAGAACTTACTGGTAAATGTAGTAAGTTTTAGTTACACAACTAACTGATAAATGTAGGATGTTTTACCTACACTAAACAACTAACTGGTAAATGTAGCAAGTTTTAGTTACACAGCTAACTGGTGAATGTAGGACATTTTAGATACACAAATAACTGGTAAATGTGAGAAGTTTTTCTCTAGTAAAAGGGTGCGATCCATGTATCCTAGTTATTGATATTCGGCCGTATTGGCTTGTTATGACCCTCCACTAGGTGTTTCTAATGCAAAAAAAAAAAAAAATAATAAATAAATAAATAAATAAAATATTAATAAAAAAATAAAAATAAAAAAAACTGAATGGCACAATTAAATGTTAACTTTTTTGTAACTATTTATCATGTGGATTTAAACTAACTACAACCAAAATAACTGGATATCTATCCTGAGCCAAAAGAAAACGAAATAACATAAATCCCTAATTATGACAAAAAATTAATAATAATAATTATAAAAATAAAAATGAACCAAAACTAACATAATGCGGCGTACTAACTGAATTGATAGTTGAAACTTATTAAGTGATTAATATAAGTACACAATCCTTCAAACTTTAGGAGTAGATATTCTCTAAAAATAATAACTTCTAATAACAATTAAAATCCTCCAACTAACTTCCACTTTACTGGCGCCCTTTCACGGCATCAATCCGGAAGATCAAATAAAACAAACGCCATTTACACAGTTTATCAATATAATTATGACAATTATCCTATATTGAGATAATAAATCAATATAAAATAAACTTTTTTAAAAGTATGTATTTCGTAAAGAAAACTTTCTTTTCTGAAATGATTTTTATGATACACGAAAAAATACCCACACAATCTTTAACTCAACTAATTTTAAGAGTACGAAAAAATTAGCTTATTAAAAAGCTAAAAGTTAATCTTTCTTTGGGTATACAGAGGTATACGGAAGTTTAGGGATCTGAAAAAGACTTGATGTACTGTAAATGTCTAACTGACAAGTTTATGAACAAACAGGATTAGTATTAAATAAACAATTGGAAACAAACCAAATATTTGAGTTATATTCACATTATACGTTGAATAAATACAAAGAGTATATATCACTGCCATCAGAGTCATAAATAACAACCCATAAAACTGCGAACAAACAGTTTAACCAGAGTGTCAGTTCAATACCAATAAAAATGCAATATCTATAATAGTTATCTTTGTTTATTTTGGTCTGTTTGGAGTCTGTCAGTAAATTTAATATTTAAACTTATACAATAACTATCTAAATAAATCATCATTCTTTATCTTTCGGTTGATTCTATTTTTTGTTTATAATCAACAAAGTAAGTTTATTTCATTATATACCTGATGCACTTTTTCGTTAAGGGTGTTCGATGGAACACTGTTTTTGAAAAATTTTGAATAAAATTGTTAGTATCCACGTAAGTAAAATATGTGTTACGGGAAAAAAATTCTAAAAAATGTCTTTATGGAGATATGGCTGCCTCAAGTTACTTATTTGGCCTTTTTGGTGCATAACTCATGAAAAAACCGCGTGATATAATTTATTAACATTGTGAGAACGTGGTGGACAAAAGGTACTAATCAACTTAGTATAGGCTATAGCAAATCTAAAAAAATAATAATTTTTTTAACTGTTACCAATTATTTTTCTATAAATGTGTTCACATTTTGAGTGGAATCTGTACGGTCATCATTGACTAAAAAATTATATTAATAATATATTTATTATTAATCTAATTTTTATAGATTACTCTAATAGAGTTTACTATAAATGTGGGAGTTATGCCCATCTGTCAAATTTGCGGGGCGGGGCCGGCTATGACGGGAAGAGAGGGGAGGAGACTACATCACTTGTGCGTTAGTGAGTCAGGATCTTTACTACTCTTAGCGGCAGTTGCGATGAAATATAAAATAAATTTCTTAAAGCGCTAAACTGGGCGCCCGGACGAACACCCTTAAACCAACTTCTCCCTTATTTCTTGACCAATTTTAACGTTTGGATGCAAACAAATTTCCCTTTTCATTTTTGAACATAAAGGAATTGATTTTTCAATATTTTTACCCTGAAGAGTACGAGAAGCCCTCGAAGTACACTTGTCGGCCTTAATAACTAATAACACGGGGATCTATTAGTTAAATAATCGAAAAGTAACAACTGATCAATTAATTGTAAATGAGTATATTTATAAAATATTAACATCTGTTTTATTTTATTCAAGAGGTGAGAGATCTTTCATAATGTTAGACATTGTAAGTTTTACCACAAAATTCATTCAATTGTCATGAAACTTGACAGACTGAGGCCAAAGACCGAGGTGTCACGAACATAGCTAGTGACGAGGTTGGCACGTTAAGCAAACAAGGGTGTCCCCTGGTAATATTATACTGTATTTAACATGAAATAAATGTGTTGTTAGTACACCTCGACCAGACTGCTGCAGGTCTTTCGTATTTCACGCTCCGGCACGCTCCGCTTCCACTCAACAAATTTACCCAACCCTGTTGCTCCGGTATACTCGTATCTTAAGAACCTAGACTTTGAGTTCATGATTAAAAAAACGTATAAGTACAGGGTTAGTTTAAGTCATTTACCTCATGAATTGTTTCCACAGTGTATAAAAGATCTGCTTTTTGAATATACTGTCGATTAAATTAATTATAACCTACACTCATTTAGAGTTTTCAATGTTATTAGGAGTCACTTAGGGTCCAAGACTTAGGAGCCATGGGAACGTGATCATCTATGTCACCTAAAACTACCGTATTAAGCTAAGCACAGTAGTACATTCAGAAATTAAAAGGCCATGTAGTTCTTTACTTATTCATTATTTTTTTATTTATTTAATTGGTCGACACCTATGTATTTTTCTAATTAAAACTGAATAACAACTTAAAAAAAAAAAAAAAAAAAAAAAAAACACAGGCACATTCAAATCACAAATCTGGTTTTGTTTTAGCCACGGCAATGCAGTTTTAGTTATGAGAATACATTGGCGATGACGAATTAAATAAATAACAAAACGATTAATAGCTTAAGAACGACGGGGCCTATTTCATTCTCATTGCGCTATTGTTTTTACCTTGAAATGGCGGTGTTAAACGACATATAAAATGACCGTGTTTCCATTTAAAATTTGTAAGTTCACTCCTTGATCTTGGACCCTAAGGGATCCCCAATAAAATTGAAACACTAAATGTAGTGTGGTTAGTGTTAATTTTATGGCATATTCCAAAAGTAAATCATTTAAATAGCGTGAAAACAAGTTAGAGAGTAACTGACTTAAAACTTACTCTGTATATACCATTTAGGACCATCAATACAGGTATGTAGAGGTATTATCTATTTAGAGGGAGGGTTGGAAAGCCATCGAAATCTATATTGACGGGTAAACAATTATTTCTGTAAGAGGACATCCTCCTTTTATAGACAAGCATATAAAGGGGGTGGTATCACTGCCCCCTTTGCCGGTAAAAGATACGCTCAAGATATGCTTGTAGAGTGTAGTGTAGGCACAGTCGAAAATGTATACACAGAACTTACTATTTATGTTAACATAGCGATGTTTTTATAACCACTATAAAAACATTGCCGATCTATCGATGCTTTTATAGTGGATATAAACATTTATCTAAAACTAAAACTGATTAAATTAGTTTTGATAAACATCTAATACAAAAACTGAAAACATTTAATATATTTAAAGTTCTATTTATTGGTAAGAATACAATGTTTTTGAGTGAATTCACTATTTATTGGATCATGTTTAATTGTGACAAAATACTTAATTTGTTGTATAGATATGAGAGTGAGTATGGTTAATTATTTAAATTATATCTACTATCTGTTAGTTCTTAAAATTCAAGATAAACGTTGACGGTGAGATTAGTTTTACTTTTTTTGTTTCCTTTTAATGCTTTAATAAAAGTTATATAAATATTAGAGGTTAAAGAAAAAATTCCAGTAATTTTATGGTTGGGATATTTAAATTTGACGAGAAATTGCATTTCATTATTCTGAGTGAGCTTTGGTTGGGACGGATTAAACTGATTTATTTAACAATTCAGGATTCCAGCTTTTTGCGTTTTGTAACAATTTGCAAAGGCCAAGAGGATTTGTATAATTTAGAAACGATATAATGACAAATTAAATGAGGTTGGTATGAAAATGAATACTTTTATTTATGCTCTTAAACAGATACAAATACATACATCAACTTATTTATGAAATTGTTAAGGTGTATAGGTTATGAATTAGAGCTATATCAGCGAGTTCCTTAACATTTAACTGACACCTACTACTAATAACATATACTAGGGGACACCCCTACACGCTTCGCGTGCCAACCCCGTCACTCGCTGCGCTCGTGTCACCTTGGCCTTCGGCCTGGACATGTGACCTTATACTTACTTCAAATATTAGTGATTAAACTGTATTAAGTAAAATCATAGTATGTAAATTTATTAACAAAAGCTCAACCTACTTCTTGTCCTAATTATTAACAAACATTGTTATTATTTAGCCTATTTCAAAAGTTTGTACTACATTTATTTTTAATCTTACAGCTGTCGATTAATTAAATGAATAAAATAGCTCCGTTATATTACCACTGAAACTTTAAAGCCAGTGGGTCAGAGCCCTACAGTCCATCGATCTTACCCTTTCAATAATATTAAGAAAGATTTATAACCTTCTCAATATTATAGACATGATTAATTACATTCAAACAGCTGTTAATATGTCGATATTAATGTTTAGGCCTACGTATCAAGCTATTATTTTTAGATTAATTTAAATATATTTCCATTTTATTCTTATGGCCGAAAAACGCACTTTCAGGGCTTCCCATGTCTTTTAGCGTGAAAATATTGAAGCATTAGAACCTTATTGCGGAACTACGAACAGAGAACAATTTTTTGACACCTCAACCGTTTAAACTGGTCACGAAATAAGGGAGGAGTTGCGTTGACAAAACACGGCTGCACGTATTATATATAAGGATTTAGTTTAAATACGATTAAAAACACTACGAAAAAATCTGATCGGTAACTGAGAACTTTCTAGACGCTGCTGAAAGTATGATTTCTTGTTGAAAAAGTGGTGAAATGTGAGTTTATATGAATTGAGAACGTTGATTTCAACCACCGAAAACTCGTTTTTAACAGAAAAATTTGAAACATTATTTTTATCCAACAGTGAAGGTAAGAATAAAAAATATCACTGCACTTTTTTTTATTTTAAATGGTTTTTGCTGAACCGAATATATAATTCGTATTGCAATAAAATTATTTTGACGGCCCGAAAATACCCTTTTTACTTACCTAACTTATCGTAATCGTCTATACAGGGTGTCCCGAAAGTAAAGTGCTAAACTTCGGCAAATGGTAGTATCGGTCAAAATAAAGAGAAAATCCAGAATAAAATAAAACTATCTACCAACCACACCGCCGTAATTAAATAATAGTGTTGATATCAGTTCATACGAAAGTAATTGTAATTAAGTAGTGAAATAAATTAATATTATTATATCGGAAACCCCAACGTCATAATCATTTCACTGTCATAAAAACAATTATTTACTACTTCCTAATCAGCCACTAAATAATATTATTTATACTTGAAATTATCACAGCCTTTAGTTACAAGGCCATGTACGTAAGTTAATGCCGTAATGTAAAATACACTTATACTTGAAATTATCACAGCCTTTAGTTACAAGGCCATGTACGTAAGTTAATGCTGTAGTGTGAAATACACTCATACTTGAAATTATCACAGCCTTTAGTTACAAGGCCATGTACGTAAGTTAATGCCGTAGTGTAAAATACACTTATACTTGAAATTATCACAGCCTTTAGTTACAAGGCCATGTACGTAAGTTAATGCCGTAATGTAAAATACACTTATACTTGAAATTATCACAGCCTTTAGTTACAAGGCCATGTACGTAAGTTAATGCCGTAGTGTAAAATACACTCATACTTGAAATTATCACAGCCTTTAGTTACAAGGCCATGTACGTAAGTTAATGCCGTAATGTAAAATACACTTATACTTGAAATTATCACAGCCTTTAGTTACAAGGCCATGTACGTAAGTTAATGCCGTAGTGTAAAATACACTTATACTTGAAAATAGTAGTTACAAGGCCATGTACGTAAGTTAATGCCGTAATGTAAAATACACCTATACTTAAAATTATCACAGCCTTTAGTTACAAGGCCATGTACGTAAGTTAATGCCGTAGTGTAAAATACACTTATACTTGAAATTATCACACCCTTTAGTTACAAGGCCATGTACGTAAGTTAATGCCGTAGTTTAAAATACACTTATACTTGAAATTATCACTGCCTTTAGTTACAAGACCATGTACGTAGGTTAATGACGTAGTGTAAAATACACTTATACTTGAAATTATCACTGCCTTTAGTTACAAGACCATGTACGTAGGTTAATGACGTAGTGTAAAATAGACTTATACTTGAAATTATCACTGCCTTTAGTTACAAGACCATGTACGTAGGTTAATGACGTAGTGTAAAATACATTATCACACCCTTTAGTTACAAGGCCATGTACGTAGGTTAATGACGTAGTGTAAAATACACTTATACTTGAAAATAGTGTATCAAGTTCAAGTGTATGTATTCAAAGTTTTCTTGTAAAAGAATAACAATTCTTCAATACATATTAAACAGTTAAAAAAAATATATACATGTATTTTTGAGAGAATTATAAAAATAAATACAATTAGAGACGTGATATAAAGTTGTGTTTTGTAACTATCATGATGTCACAATGTTTAATTAAGAGTTGTCGTAGAATTTTCTTTGAGGATTCTCATTGAGGAAAATGTTAACAAAAATAAAATAATTTATTTACCTCAATTATACTTACTAGTTTCATTGAGAATATCCAATCAATACGATTTCTATGCATTGATTTTTCTTTAAATATCATATGTCGATATCTTTTAAAATTACTTATCAATAAACTGGGATAAGATTGTCATACTTTAACGAAACAACGTAAAAAATGTGAAATTCAAATCCGTAAATCGACGACACGAGACTGTGGAAGTGGATATTTGCAGAGGTGTGTTTGAGGTTTCATTCGATTTAACCATCGACGAAGCAGTTTACTACAATCGAAAGCGATTCCTGTGTAATTTACACTAACTGACGGTTTGTCACTTTGACAGAAATGCGGTTCGTTTGCTTGTTTCTAAATGACTGCCGGAGTTTGGCTGTTTGATGTGTGTTTGTTTAAGAAGTTTGTTTCTGATATATGTCCTAAAATGTATCATTTAAAAAATGTAATCTTATAAATAACATAAAACTCTAAACGACTATTTGGTTTGGTTACTTTGTAGTTTCTTGCCGCCTCATAAAATTTAAAAACTGCCTGAAATAGGTCAAGAATTGTATTCACGAGATATATTTTTTATTTTGAGAAAATCATTTATTTTACCGAAAATTTTGAAAAAAAAAACAAATATACCAACTGTTAGTATTATTGACAATTTCCTTCCGTTAGTTTAAATGATACTTTAACCATGTTTTTTTTTTAATTTGATGTGCTTTTTACGCTGAATTAATAAAAAAACTTTGGACATTATTTTGGTCTGTAACAATTATTTCTTGATATATAACGAAAAACTACTTCTGCGGCGAAAAAACTACGCGATCATTTATATTCCAGCCGGATGAACGGCCGGCAGGCCTCCCCGGAGGCCAGGCACCTGAATTTAACACAAATTATGAATTTTTGTTGAGTAAATTGATAATTAGTATAAGTTAGGTTGTGTTTGGATAGGTAAGTAAAAAGTGTATTTTCGAGCCTTTAACCCCTTCATGCACTAAATAATATAAGATGCAGGTCGCTTACATTCCGGCCCAATTATAATATACATGTATGTAGTGTTGCTGGTACTTTCACATCCCTGAGGCTAATGTATTTAGAAAGATAAATAATTGATGTTTGCTCGAGATTGGAAACTGAGTCTGATATCACGGTTAATTTGTTGGAAGTAAAATACATGATAAAATTCACATAATATTAAAAATATGATGAAAATATACATAATAGAGCACACTTCCCTGGTTAGGTGCAGCAACGCTGAACACTGGTTGGCAGATGAGTAAATTGACAAAACATAAAGTAAAGGGCGGAAGGCTTTCCTTTGAATGGGCCGATGGAAGGTCAATGAAGTTTATTACACTAGTACACATTCCACAAAACATTAACACCCACGCAGGCCAATCCATAAAAAGACATTTTTAACCTACAATAGAAATACGGCACATAGACTTAAGAGACATATTTTTAAAACTTTAATAATTATATAAAGGTAAACAAAATTCAATTTCAAAATAATTTTTTTCAACAGAACGAGTTACATTGAAGTGCTATGAGAAAAAAACAACGATCATTTAACTTAAAAACTAAAATAATAACCAATTTAAAACGTTTTAATGTGTAATGAAAAAACTAAAGTCTTATCTACCTTAAGATTTTTTTTACAATGCACCCATTAGAATGTAAGAAAAAAATTAATCAAGGCGCAGAAAATGAAATCAGCATTTCTATAATATAATTAAATACAAAAAATATAGAAAAAATAAAACAAAAAGGTTAAGTTGGCATTAAAAAAGATTATATTGAAGAAATTGACTTAGACGAACATATATATGTTTTTTTCTCAAAAAATATGATTCAGGGAAAACCTAAGCATTTCAAAACAAAGAATTAAGAAGAAATCAGATAAGAAGGCTAATAACCATAAAAATGATTGATTTAACGAAACCAAAATATAGTTAATAAGCAAAATCGATACTTAATTGTCAGTGTAACTATTTTTATTTATTACATTACTATGTCTAGTCTACGTAGGCTGATGTGAATGCCAATTAAAAAGTTTTCAAAACTCAATTGTTATGGTTAAAAATAATATAAAAATATAATCACCTAGTTTAAAAAAATTCAAAGGTCATTTATTGACTGACATTTTAAACTGACATACTGAATATCTCAAGTAATCTTTAAAATTTTTATCACTGTTTGATAAATAACTCAGTTTCAGATTTGTCTAATCTTCCTTATAACAAAATGTCCTCTGAGAATCATCAAGCTGGTGATTTACAAAAATAAAAGCAAAATAACATTTTTTCTAACAAACGATGTACGTTATGCTCATAAAAAATTCTATTACATGCACTAATTAAAACAGTATAAACAAACTAAACGATCCTGACAAGAAAATTAAATGCCATCTTTGTGATGTAAAATTCATAGAAGAGCATCAGAATGTAATGCATTTATAAGTTGTGAGAGACGTTTCAAACTGCGCTCGTTTGTTTGCAATTTCATTTGTTGGGCTCAAACGACGCATTAGCGACAGTTGTCCGGACTTTTCCCGCGGGCTTCAGCGGCTGCCTTTTAGCCAACTATTGCCTTTTCATTTTATTACTTTGTCGACCTTTAAAAGTGCGCACACAATTTCCATTACTTAACCAGCTTTGTTGAAACTAACTTCAAGAAACTTGTATAGTTGTTCAGTATACAATGGTTACACAAATACTCCTTATTATAAGAATTAGTTACATTTAAGGTGATACATTTTTAAAAATCAAAAACTAGCTAATTGCTCGTGCTTCGCCACTAAAAGAAACGCAAACAAGGGTTTACAGAATATACTGGCTAATACACTTATACTTGAAATTATCACAGCCTTTAGTTACAAGGCCATGTACGTAGGTTAATGACGTAGTGTAAAATACACTTATACTTGAAATTATCACAGCCTTTAGTTACAAGTCCATGTACGTAGGTTAATGATGTAGTGTAAAATACACTTATACTTGAAATTATCACATTCTTTAGTTACAAGGCCATGTACGTATGTCAATGGCGTAGTGTAAAATACACTCATACTTGAAATTATCACAGCCTTTAGTTACAAGTCCATGTACGTAGGTTAATGACGTAGTGTAAAATACACTTATACTTGAAATTATCACAGCCTTTAGTTACAAGTCCATGTACGTAGGTTAATGATGTAGTGTAAAATACACTTATACTTGAAATTATCACATTCTTTAGTTACAAGGCCATGTACGTATGTCAATGGCGTAGTGTAAAATACACTCATACTTGAAATTATCACAGCCTTTAGTTACAAGGCCTTTAGTACGTAGGTTAATGACGTAGTGTAAAATACACTTATACTTGAAATTATCACAGCCTTTAGTTACAAGGCCATGTACGTAAGTTAATGCCGTAGTGTAAAATACACTTATACTTGAAATTATCACAGCCTTTAGTTACAAGGCCACGTACGTAGGTTAATGACATAGTGTAAAATACACTTATACTTGAAATTATCACAGCCTTTAGTTTCAAGGCCATGTACGTATGTCAATGGCGTAGTGTAAAATACACTCATACTTGAAATTATCACAGCCTTTAGTTACAAGGCCATGTACGTAAGTTAATGCCGTAATGTAAAATACACTTATACTTGAAATTATCACAACCTTTAGTTACAAGGCCATGTACGTAAATTAATGCCGTAATATAAAACACACTTATACTTGAAATTATCACACCCTTTAGTTACAAGGCCATGTACGTAAATTAATGCCGTGATGTAAAATACACTTATACTTGAAATTATCACACCCTTTAGTTACAAGGCCATGTACGTAAATTAATGCCGTAATGTAAAATACACTTATACTTGAAATTATCACACCCTTTAGTTACAAGGCCATGTACGTAAGTTAATGCCGTAATGTAAAATACACTTATACTTGAAATTATCACAGCCTTTAGTTACAAGGTCACGTACGTAGGTTAATGACGTAGTGTAAAATACACTTATAATCCATATATAAAGTAGGAAAGCCAATTAAAGTAATGTAATCAGTAAAAATCAGCATATGTAAATATATTTACAGTAGCTCAGTTGCTACTTAAGAACAGCGCAATGCATTGAAATAAATCAATTCTTCGTTCATTCTCATTTTAAAACTGTCCAATTCCTTTTGAGTAAATCAAACTAACATTTTGTACATCACAGATATATTATTATTATAATTTAAATTTTATGTATCAGCTATTTGTACAAATAAAATATAAAGCCAGAGTTGTGACATAAATGAAAGTTTAATTTTTAACGTAGTTTTATATCAAATATAATGACAATCACTGTAACTGATTATGTAACCAAAACGAACTATTTATTTACCAAGTAAAACGTGAATATTCAAACTTAGCAGACAAAATCAGTTAGAGTAAAAGTACTGTCAGAATCTGTTTGGTCAAGTAGACATCTTTTACCTGTAGAATGATATCTTTACGTAATATTGAAACATATTGGCCAACCTGGATCGATATTAATTACATTTCTATGTGTATATAGATCCCAAGATACAGTAATAAAGTTGCTATAATTACATATTACTGCTGATAGAAGATTGCAGATAGCCCACTAGTCGGGACGGCCTACAGTCGCAGGCCCGCATACCAATGCCCCTATCTCCTTTAATGCAACGCTTTGATCAAATTGCCTAAAGGCAATATCACATTGTTCTACTGACGAGAGTTTTAATTTGCCGTTAACAATCAGCATTTTAAAATTGCACTATTGATCGTTCTAAAAACCATAAACATATTGTAGTAGACAATAAGGTTTGAATTAAATCGAAATGTGAAAAAACACACCAAACTACATTTAAACTGGATTAAAAACTATACAGTGTCTTTTTTTAATGGACCACCATTGTGATCTTGGAAACTATAAGTCTGACAAAAAACTTTAAGTAAGGAACTTTCCCTTGTTTTTGGAGACAATTAAAAATACATATTTAAAATTTTACAAAATGGCCGCCATTTTCCAATATGGCGGTCAACTTTGTTTTTTCTTACGGAACACCCTACAGTTTATGATAGTTTAAGATAGAATTAGTAATTTTAAGACTTTTTTATTCTTGGCACTTTTTCGATATTTTGCTTAATAACGTAGATATGAGAGATAACGTAATAATGATCAGATTCCTTATGGAGATAATACCAATGCAATACATTTTTTAAAATATATATTTAAAAGATATACATATAATCTGCAAACATTACAACATAGATTTGGAAAATGTATGCTTAGCTCTTCTTTTTCATGATTTGAGAGAATAGTGTATTAAATTATAATACAAAGACATTTAAAGAAATATGTTAATATTTTGTCACAAATTAATTAAAGTTGTCCGCACTGTTTACCATTATCAGCTGTTTTAGTCAACTTCCAATACTGCTATCAACCTGCATTGGAAGTTGACTTACACAGTTAATAATGGTAACAGTGCTGCCAACATCAATTTAACTTTGACAAAATAATAACGTATTTCTTTAAATTTCTGTGCATTATAATTTAATACACCACACTATTCTGTCAAATCATGAAACATACATTTTCCAAATGTTTGCTGCATTTTTGCAGATTAGATAATTTTTTTAAATGTATGTTTAAAAAAATGTGTATTTCAATGGTAAGCTTCATAAGGAATCTGGTTAATTTGAGCTCTTATATCTACGTTATTAAGCAAAATATCGAAAAACTGTCAAGAATAAAAGTCTTAAAATTACCAATTCTATCTAAAATTATCATAACATGTAGGGTGTTCCATAAGAAAAAAGTTGACCGCCATACTGGAAAATGGCGGCCATTTTTCAAAATGTTAAATACGTATTTTTAATTGTCTCCAAAGACAAGGGAAGGTTCCCCAGTTCAAGTTTTTTTTCAGACTTATGGTTTCCAAGATCACAATGGTGGCAAAAAAAGACACCCTGTATATTTATAAACATATCAAATTAGGACGAAGTAGAAGCATCCACATAGAAAGAAGAAACAGAGGTCGCTTTCTAACGGCCACAGAGAACGCCTACAATTAGATTGGCCTACAACTAATGTACATGTTTATAAATCTACTGATACAGTACTCCTGCTGTATCAGTAGATTTTTTTTAATTTTTTTAAACCAATTCAAATTTATTCCAGTTTATGTGAAACTATTTCTTAGGATTTTATTTATATTTGTTTAATAAAAATGCAAAGTAACAATTGTTAATTCAAAAAACGAAACTAATAAATGTAATTCAATTGGAAAATTTAATAACGCTTTATTGTTATAAGATTGATCAGACATGTTTTTAGTTAAGACATGTTTAAGGGATAAAAGTGTTGAACATGCCATCCGTACGGCGAACTGGAGAACTAACTACTCGACACACCTGTAGCGCACTATTGAATGTGCCCTCTGTTTATTTATTCTCTGAGAATTATCACTCAATTCCCAAAGAAAACATTTTTATTTCTATTAAATTAAAAAACATACAACAAAACCGGTAGAACATTGAAATCAAAACCATTCCTACATATTAATTAATGTGATGATTAGTGATAATGGAGTTCGGTTTTAATGGATGCCAATGAAATTAATGATGAAAGATCAGGTAAACAGTAAAAAAGACTTAGGTCTTATTAGATGAAAAAAAGAGTTACTATCTGTAGTGAAAGGAGATAGTAGAGTTCAAAGTGACGGCTGTTTTATGACAATTTCACAGATTAGATAAACAAAAATGTAGTAGTTAATGTAGAGATAGGCCGCAAAGAAAAGGACCTACTAAACGCAATGAGCGAGTAAGATTCACTGAGCAGTGGAAGTGAGACAGAGAAGTACTCTTCCCCCACTGAGTAATTCTATTTAAAAATTGTTATGGCAACCTCGCTGACGGAAGGCCGCGTGCTGGCGGCGCAATAGCAAGCCCCACCCATTACGCCACTAGCAGCAGTTAGCATTGGTTGGTTTGATTTAATACCAACGAATCAAGCTTAGAACGATTCAATTAAATCATTATTTAGTATTCAAATAACAAGTAAAAATAATAGTGTAAACAATAAATAGTAATTAAACAAAATTGAACAGTTCATTACAGTTTTTTTCAACTAAATATTTTTTCGGAAGTTGAACACTTAAAGGCGGAAATTAGTCACACTCTTGAATTAAGACATCTCAGCGGTGGAACGATGTCCCTCTGCTGCTGGAACCCCTACATAACACTTTTCGGCCCAATTAAAGTAACTGTCACGAGAAATTAAATGAATAAATATACGATAAAATAGTCCATTTTTTATATCAATATGGAGATATAACATTTGGAACATGCACTCCATATATTAATTACGTGCTTTAGAGTTCGGCAAATCTGTAGCCCTAACTCCGCAAACACACTGAAGGCTCACCTTTCTACTAGCTGTCGTCGACATGTTTACACTAGAACTTGACTTGCACTTCAATCATCGTAATTCTACCACCAACTTTATCGAACTTCACTGTCGTGCTGACAGGAGGATTTACTTGAATTATTGGTTAAAGTTAGTGCTATTACTGATTGAAATGTCAATGCAATCGCTTTTAAAATGTTACTTCCGATTGGGTGTAAAATTATTGTTTTACTTCCGAATGGGTGTCACATTATTATTTTACTTCCGGATGGGCGTCAAATTATTTTTTTACTTCCGGATGGGTGTCAAATTATTATTTTTAACCTCAATGACGAACAAATATCACTTTGTAGTTTGACACGAGTTTTTATCAACAAAGCTTGATTTGTTGCCACAGTAAATAGCTTGAGTGACCATTTATAGTCTGTAATTTAAGTTATTTTAAAGATTTGTTTAAACATTATTACGGGTAGGGGGTTATAGATTTATAGAATTGAAATAGAAAATCTATAGAGTAAAATGTAACATAATTATTTTCAAACTTACAATTTAAAAAATATTATTGATCCATGACATTTACTAAGAGTGAAATTTTGTTAATTTATGTTAACTGTCAAATTATTGTATTCAAATCAATATGAATACTAAAGTTATTTTTATATTACAACTATGCCAGTTTAGGTTTAAACATTTCGTATGTTAATGAATTGTTATAAAACCGACGAGTTTCATAGGGCGACTTACGTATTACTAAAGTTCATTTCATGTTGACAGTATTTTATGATAGTAACATTTGCGCACTAAACACTTATCTTTATCTAGTTAATAATAAACTGATTATTCTATCAAAATAAGGTATTGAAAAATAACGAAATAATGCTCTGTTTGAGTAATATTTGAAACGTTATACTAAAATATAAATATAACTGTTAATGAAATAATTTCCAAAACAATACAACTATAAACTATGCAAAAAGGAGTTGTAATTAATTAATATGATACAACGGCCAGAACTAACAAAAGAAGTAATAACTTTGACAATTTCTTCGTGAAGTAAATTGCGAAGTCCCGAGAAGAAAGGGCCCGCGTCTAATTAAATTATGGCTCAGTGATGGATGATGGGTCTTGTGTTTTACGCCAGCACTGCGTCGGCCATGATGGTGGTGGGAGGGGATGATCAATTTGTTGCACGCCGTCTAAGACAGGGCTTTAAGGGATTTGGTACGTCAACACACTTAGAAGCATGAACTCTGCTTTGGAGAATAGAAGGAAAATCATTTGTGGGGCGCTGAGGGGTGTGTTAATACGTCGTCCCTGCAGGATTGCCCACTGGGTCATTGGTACACCAGTCAGCACTTACTGTTGTAGGAATTGAAAAATTACAATGGATATTAAAGTATTTTTAAAACAATTTAGGTTCGATTTGTTTTTAATATACATAGAACGCTTAGAAATTGACCTAGTGAATACACATGTGCGAGAGAGATTGACTGAGTGGTGGAAGTGAGACAAAGAACTACTCTTCCCCCACTGTGTCATTCCATTTACTGTTGTCGTGGCAACTATAAGACGGTATGCCGCTGGCTAGAAGCAAGATACCAAGCCTCACCCACTACATCATTATCTGCAGTATGACCATTTGGAATGGTTAAATCAAATCATTATTTAGTATACAAATAACAATTAATAATAACAATTACACAATTAATAATAATGTAAACAATAATACCGATTAAACAAAAGCGTACAGTTATTTTTTCAACTAAACACTGTTGCGTATGTTGAAGATTTTAATGTGGAAGTTGGTCACGCCCGTGAAGTAAGACTACTCAGCGGTGGAACGATTCCCTTCGGCTGCCTAAACTGCTACGTGTGCTAAATATTTCAGGCAGGTCACTTACTGTGGAATAACATTCACAAATGTATCATTTTGGTTATTTGGGTATTTTGTATACCCATAATGTATCATTTTAATTAATTTATAAGTAGAATCTAATTCAATAGGCATTCTAATCTCAACATGTCTGATCAATCATACATCAATTCGATACAATTTTCTTCTTTAATTTATCTAATCTCCCAATTGAACTTACCTTATTGGTCGCATTTTAGAAGTAACAACTGTTAAGTTTTAATTTTACTAGACAAATAATAAAGACCTAAGAAATAGCTTCAAATAAAAAAAAATAAAATAAAATAAAAATAAAAAAACTAACTGCCATAAAATAGAATCGGTTTAAAACAAAATATATGTTTAAAAACAAAAAGTAGGTGTTAAGCATAAAATTAAACTTGACGTCAATTAGTAAAAGAAAAGAAAATTAATCTTTTCTTGACGATGAAAGTTGTTTGTCCATCTACTGTATCGATTCACTCACTGTATCTCGTGGTAGTATTGAGACATTCGATCGAGAGATCTGAATACATAGTCGATTGATCTCACCCCAGCACACATACTATAAGGTCCATGACAGTGCAGTCAGGCTTGTCAGTTATGACCTCCCCTCTCCCCGCACATGACCACAACCCCCTTCCCCCACTACCGACACTTCCCTGTACGACGTACATAATACAGTCTGGTGGTCAGACGGTCTGTGACGTCACTGAACCAGCACAGACATGTAATGCAACATTTAATGTTACCAGTTACAGACTATTGTGTCCAATATTTATCGATCTATATTTTAATACGTAGCATTTTTTCTGTTTGGGTGTTAAATTACGTATTTGCGTAAATGCTTACTGTAAACTACATAAGGTGTTTGGTGCCATCTGTCGTATATCGGCTAGTCTTAATATATAAAATCCAAAAACAATGTACAGTAGCCCACTCGTTCATCACATCTCCGGAACCACTCAACAGAATTTGGAGGGAAGTTAACTTTTGTATATTAAGTGAAATAGAAAGACATAAACTAAGAAAGGCTTTCTCAAAATTCCATTATTGAAGAATACAATCAGCCCCTCAATAGTTCCTTTTTCCCATAAGAGTATCATTGGCAATGATTTAATTAAATATTTATTTCAAACAGCTGATTCAAAAAACATAAACATGACACAAAAGCTTGACTATTTAGTTTTCATTTTGAAATGTTTAAGGTAATTTATACTAACACGAATATGGTTGTTATCAAGGAGAATGGCAGCAGGCTGAGCTTGTATACTGATGTGATTGTTTAGAGAGAACTACGGAGGGAAGGGTAGGCAAATGTAGAGAACCAACCCGTAGCGAAGCAAGGGCTATCGGCTAGTCGTTTTATAAAATAAAAAAACTATCTACTCACTCACTCATCACGAAATTTCCGGAACCACTAAACAGATTTATATGAAATTTCGAGAAGTTACCTATTATCATATAGACCTACTAAGAACAGATTTCTCAGATGTTTTTTGTACTGCTTTGAATCCCTCTACAGTAAACTTATACGGGTTTGTAGACTATAACATTTTGTTATCTAGGTAAACGGGAGCAGGCTGAGCTTTCATACTGATATGCTGGTTAGAGAAAACCACGGAGGTAAGAGTTAGCAAGCGTAAAGAACCACCCTGTAGTGAAGTAAGGGCTGTTGGCTAGTTAAACAGGGTGGAACAACATATGGAAACGCTTCCACACACAAAATTTTACTATAAAGATAATTTGATAATTTAATTTTTTGAGTAATTGTGATCCATAAAGTATAATTTTTGATCAGAATAATTTACTTAAAACCACTTACTAACGGAGAAATAATAATGTTCAAATTACAGTAGTTAATTTGAAATTCAAATGACCGCTGCTCTGGAAAGGATAAACCTTTCGATTTCCGGCTTGCGGCAATCAATTTATATTGAACAGACCTATCATTTGATACCAAAATCAACCTAGACTTGCTTTGAAGATTTTCGTTCAACCCCTCGTGGGCCGTCCCTCTGAAAAGATTAAATGTAGCCAATTTAATTTTTTGCGTAATTGTGTTCCATAAAGCATAATTTTTGATTAGAATAATTTACTTAAAACCGTTTAATAGCGGAGAAATCATAATGTTCAAATTAGTTACTTTGAAATTCAAATGACCGCTACTCTGGAAAGGATAAACCTTTCTATTTCCTTTTTGCAGAAATTAATTTCTATTGAATAGACCTTTCATTTGATACCAAAGTCACCCTAGGCTTACAATAAAGATTTTCGTTCAACCCCTCGTGGGTCGCCCCCCTGAAAAGATTAAATGTCGCTAATGGCGTCAAAAAGTGTGTTCTTTGTAACCATGATGATGTACAAGATTTCATTTTTACAAGTGAAGCTATACAAAAGTTGTGAAAGTGTTTTCATATTGTTTTTCTACCCTGTATACTTGTACAGTATACAGGATAGAAACCTTACAAAGGACTTATGTCCAAAAGTATACTTATGGACTAACAAAGGAGAAAGAAATGTGCATGGATTACAATACAATTTATATACTCCTATCTCCATTTATAACTATTATAGAGCTCCGAGGACAGAACAGGCCTGTGGATGTGCATGGAAGCAATTAGGCAGCCACTAACGAGGTAGTGTCGACGACCAATATGGCGGAAGTGGTCACGTGACAGTCCACCTGTACCATATTAATGGCGTTCTATCCTGCGTACACGACACAATTTTCTCCTCAGGTGCTCATTTGTTAACTGCTCAACTCCAGGTAGACTACATGTACACAATACCTGGGCCAAATAACAGTTCTTCGTTGTTATCTATTTATTATATTGCATAATATCGGATTGGATTTAATTACTGCAACCCTGGCGGTATACCTTTAATTGTTATTTACGCTAAAGCCTAGGCATGTTTCATACAATACAGGTAGACTAGATACGTGTTTCATACAATACAGGTAGGCCTAGGCGTGTTTCATACAATACAGGTAGGCCTAGGCGTGTTTCGTACAATACAGGTAGGCCTAGGCGTGTTTCGTACAATACAGGTAGGCCTAGGCGTGTTTCATACAATACAGGTAGGCCTAGGCGTGTTTCATACAATACAGGTAGGCCTAGGCGTGTTTCATACAATACAGGTAGGCCTAGGCGTGTTTCATACAATACAGGTAGGCCTAGGCGTGTTTCATACAATACAGGTAGGCCTAGGCATGTTTCATACAATACAGGTAGGCCTAGGCGTGTTTCATACAATACAGGTAGGCCTAGGCATGTTTCATACAATACAGGTAGGCCTAGGCGTGTTTCGTACAATACAGGTAGGCCTAGGCGTGTTTCGTACAATACAGGTAGGCCTAGGCGTGTTTCGTACAATACAGGTAGGCCTAGGCGTGTTTCGTACAATACAGGTAGGCCTAGGCGTGTTTCGTACAATACAGGTAGGCCTAGGCGTGTTTCATACAATACAGGTAGGCCTAGGCGTGTTTCATACAATACAGGAAGGCCTAGGCGTGTTTCGTACAATACAGGTAGGCCTAGGCGTGTTTCATACAATACAGGTAGGCCTAGGCGTGTTTCATACAATACAGGTAGGCCTAGGCGAGTTTCGTACAATACAGGTAGGCCTAGGCGTGTTTCATACAATACAGGTAGGCCAAGGCGTGTTTCATACAATACAGGTAGGCCTAGGCGTGTTTCGTACAATACAGGTAGGCCTAGGCGTGTTTCATACAATACAGGTAGGCCTAGGCGTGTTTCATACAATACAGGTAGGCCTAGGCGTGTTTCATACAATACAGGTAGGCCTAGGCGTGTTTCATACAATACAGGTAGGCCTAGGCGTGTTTCATACTATACAGGTAGGCCTAGGCGTGTTTCATACAATACAGGTAGGCCTAGGCATGTTTCATACAATACAGGTAGGCCTAGGCGTGTTTCATACAATAAAGGTAGGCCTAGGCGTGTTTCATACAATACAGGTAGGCCTAGGCGTGTTTCATACAATACAGGTAGGCCTAGGCGTGTTTCTTATTACCATTGCTAGCTGTTAGTTCGAATCATACTTTTGTTTGAATATAAACTATTACTAACCTATAAACTTTCAGCCGTCAATAATTACTGTTCACTGTGAAACGTAATTTGAGGGTTTTCCATACCCCTTAAGGTAAAAATATTGAAGAATTAAGACCTAATTGCACAACTACGAACAGAGGTAATTTTTTGACACGTCAAACGTTAAAATTGGTCAAGAAATAAGGGAGGATTTGTGCTAAAAAAATTAAAAAAACGCCATCATGAATTATATATATAAGGATATTTTCGAACTATATCAGGATCTACTGCCTTTAATAAAATTGAGATCAAAATTGTTAAAACTGTTTAACGAACAACTTATAAACACTATTATTTATACTGTATACTATCGCTAAACATTTATATTTAACTTACTATTGCAACTCAATTCTGCGAGTAGAGAACAATAGTGTAGATCTTAACCCAATATGAACGGAGATGATTAAATAACTTATCACAAAAAGTGGGAATGTACAAGAGGAGAGGCAGAATTAACCGTAAGTTATATGGACTGGGGTTCAGTACTGTCGGTGAGGAGGGGCCGGGTTTAGCAGGGATTAGAGCAGTTTTAGTTACACGTGCGTCCGATCGCATATTGAATACTCTCTCCTGACACATCGCCCCATTACACTGCCAAAGTACGATCAATATCTCACATTTCCCAGCATCAATTACGGTATAGAGTACACAATTATTGAAATTGAGTCATATAATTCAAACTTTTTCTAACACAAATATACCTACACTGTATACTGTCCTGGTCGACTGATTGAACTGAGCTGTGTCAGACTGTCCTGGCCGACTGATTGACCTGAGCTGTGTCATACTGTCCTGGTTGACTGATTGAACTGAGCTGTGTCAGACTGTCCTGGTCGACTGATTGAACTGAGCTGTGTCAGACATCCTGGTCGACTGATTGACCTGAGCTGTGTCAGGCTGTCCTGGTTGACTGATTGAACTGAGGTGTCTCAGACTGTTCTGGTCGACTGATTGAACTGAGCTGTTTCAGACATCCTGGTCGACTGATTGACCTGAGCTGTGTCAGGCTGTCCTGGTCGACTGATTGAACTGAGCTGTCAGACTGTCCTGATCGACTGATTGAACTGAACTGTGTCAGACCGTCCTGGTCGACTGATTGACCTGAGCTGTGTCAGACTGTCCTGGTCGACTGATTGAACCTTAGCTGTTAGACTGTTCTGGTCGACTGATTGAACTGAGCTGTTTCAGACATCCTGGTCGACTGATTGACCTGAGCTGTGTCAGGCTGTCCTGGTCGACTGATTGAACTGAGCTGTCAGACTGTCCTGATCGACTGATTGAACTGAACTGTGTCAGACCGTCCTGGTCGACTGATTGACCTGAGCTGTGTCAGACTGTCCTGGTCGACTGATTGAACCTTAGCTGTGTCAGACTGTCCTGGTCGACTGATTGAATTGCTTTATTTAAATTACTTGTGGTATTGTAGACATTTTTTATGTGTGCCTAATATTACAATTATTACCTAATAAACCTGAAAAACTATTTATTGTAGAAAATGTTATTTTCTATGATTGGAAGTGCGAATCAAATTTATATTTAAAAATTAATTTAAGGCTTATTTACACTCCCAAAAAAACTCACGTTCAAAATAAAAGATACTACACTCTCTGGAAAGATCAAACAGATAAAATGAAGATTCATTTTGACATTCAAATCCTCAAAATGTATGGAACCTTTTTAATCAGTACACTCCAAAAAATGTAAAGGAACGAAAAACCATTTCCACACTACAATCCAGTGACACTACCGTTGTTAAAAGAGGGGATGGGAAGGGAAAGAATCGCTCCTCCACAAATCCAAACGTGAAACTGCGCTCATTTGTTAGCTTTTTAACAGAAAATGAACAAAACAACAGTTGAATGTTCAAACGGGGAGAGGTTAATGGCAGAGAGGGATGAGTGAAAAACGCTCGTTGAGAAGTAATTAGTACACGAGAGAACACGTGTATTGTGGCACTCGCAGACTTGTTGTGTATTACAGCTAGAGAGAACTGTGCAACCAGGAGTGTCTGGGTTATCTGATAGGCAGATAGGGATGAGGAATAAACGCTCGTTGAGAAGTAATTAGTACTCGAGAGAACACGTGTTTTGTGGCACTCGCAGACTTGTTGTGTATTACAGCTAGAGAGAACTGTGCAACCAGGAGTGTCTGGGTTATCTGATAGGCAGATAGGGATGAGGAATTTGCTCGTTGAGAAGTAATTAGTACTCGAGAGAACACGTGTTTTGTGGCACTCGCAGACTTGTTGTGTATTACAGCTAGAGAGAACTGTGCAACCAGGAGTGTCTGGGTTATCTGATAGGCAGATAGGGATGAGGAATAAACGCTCGTTGAGAAGTAATTAGTACTACTCGAGAGAACACGTGTTTTGTGGCACTCGCAGACTTGTTGTGTATTACAGCTAGAGAGAACTGTGCAACCAGGAGTGTCTGGGTTATCTGATAGGCAGATAGGGATGAGGAATAAACGCTCGTTGAGAAGTAATTAGTACACGAGAGACTAAGTGTATTGTGGCACTCGTTGAGAAATAGGTCTATTAGTACATTACATAGGCATATTTAGCGTACTTAACGAATCTGATAATTAGGGGTTAGTATGTAAGAGATGAGCTCTGTTCTGGGGCGACACATATATTGTAGATTTACGTAATCACAAAGGACAACTGAAGAGTGTTTAGTCGTTCATCAATGTAAATTGAAATATTAATAGTTAACACTGGGCCTAGTAGACTTGACAAGAGGCAAAAAGGGACGACATTTTACCTAAAATCATTTTATAACAATGTAATTAATTATAGAGAATTCTTCTGGCAGGAAACCGAAGGGAGAGCTGTAACTAAACCAACTAGCCGTTAACGATGTACTGTGGTGTGGCCAGTAATCAATATGGCGGCCGTGTCATCCCTCCCCTTCAACCAACACACCCCTTGACCAACACACCCTTACAACAGTGTAGAGTAGCCTTCTTACTAAATACATGTGATGTGTATAAGCTTTTAGGGATAGTTACCAATTGTTGGTATCTACATATCACAACTGTCATTAATCAAGGGGAAATGTAGTTATCTACATATCACAACTATCATTAAACAAGGGGAAATCCTACCTACCAAACATACGACTTGATTGACCGCCCACCTACCCATCACACAGTTCTCTTGATAGACCAATCACTTTCCCATAAAAAGACTTTTGTCAGACTATCTACTTAACATACAAGACTTACCACACAATCTACATTGACCATCCACCTACTCAACACACAAAAGACTAACCACACACTCTACACACAAGACTCTTGGTTGATCATATCTTGGTCATTAAACAAGGGGAAATGTAGTTATCTACATATCACAACTATCATTAATCAAGGGAAATGTAGTTATCTACATATCACAACTATCATTAATCAAGGGAAATGTAGTTATCTACATATCACAACTATCATTAATCAAGGAGACAAGTAGTTGTCCACATCACATCTATTATTAATCAAGGAAACAAGTAGTTGTCCACATATCACAGCTATCATTAATCAAGGGGACAAGTAGTTGTCCACATATCACAACTATCATTAATCAAGGAGACAAGTAGTTGTCCACATATCACAACTATCATTAATCAAGGAGACAAGTAGTTGTCCACATATCACAACTATCATTAATCAAGGGGAAATGTAGTTATATACATATCACTACTATCATTAATCAAGGGGAAATGTAGTTATATACATATCACTACTATCATTAATCAAGGGGAAATGTAGTTATCTACATATCACAACTATCATTAATCAAGGGGAAATGTAGTTATCTACATATCACGTCTATAATTTATCAAGGAGCCAAGTAATCCACAAATCACAACTAGTATTAATCAAGGGGAAATGTAGTTATCTTCATATCACAACTATCATTAATCACAGCTATCCATAAATCAAAACTATCATTAATCAAGAGGAAATGTAGTTATCCACAAATCACAACTATTATTAATTAATGGAATAATTATTTAGTTGTCCGCATACCACTATTACTTTTATTGGCGTGTTTGTACTCATCCCAACTTAATCAATGTCCATTATTTACATTAAATTCACTACAGTCTGGGCTGAAGCAGTTTAATACATAAATAAGTAATAAAACGGAAAAAATAAAATGTTTTTTTAATATTTATTGTAAAGCTTTACAACCTATGCAATCTAATTGACGGACACAGTTTGTTCATTGAATTACTGCCGATGAAAATTTAGTCGACACAAATGTCTTGCATCGTGAGTGACGAAGCTGTTAGTAATCAATATGGCCACGTTATCTCCCCTATCCCTCTCCCTCCTCCCCCGACACTTTATGTAACACCTGGAACGGGCGACACTGACCTCATTCCTGACAGACTCTCCCCGAGGGAAGTGCAAATGATTTGAATTTCATACCGTAAGATTACTGATTGCTGTCCCGTAAGTTTTAATCTCCAAATAAAACACAATGTTGTTTTGTGTCTTCCTAGCTATGATTCATCTAATTGTAATAATTAACTTACATTTACTGAAAGCATTATTACATGATGATGAGATCATACTTCGCCATATTATAGTTTGGAAAGTAATGGGCTAGCAAAGATTTTCAAAACGTGTTATTATATTCCTATCTATGTGTGAGTAGAAAGGAAGTATTGGCAATACGGTTAAGGGATTTACGTGATAATGCTTTTAATGAATAGTACCTGAAGACTGACGATACAAGTGTGCTCTCACATCCGTATGGCTGATAAGAGGATTACTGTGTGCGCATAGTTTGTGCTCTAGTAAGTTTTAGAATTGAACTCGCTGCCAATCAGATTTTTTATTCATGGCATTCTTATTCTTGATAAGAGGCGCCGACACAACTTTATGCGTATTTTAAGGCGAATATGAATGCTTACTTGAGTGTAGGAGGAGTGTGGATGACATTTGTAGTCTTGTTACTAACTGAGTTCAGAAAGGAACATTTAATTATAGGCCAATAGCCGGTCAACTAAAGAACTTACGTGAAATCCGAACCGCGTAGTATTGGTCTAAATTTCAACTAAATTACAAGCCTGATACTCAGTTCCCTCCTATACAAAAGACCCGGACACTGACTACTATCCAACATGGACACCCCATACTTCTATAGTAGCGTCCAAGCCTATAAGCAACCATTGAGCGGACGCAATGTTGGTACCGAGCATAGAACCTATCGACTGGCTCAGGTTTACTGTACAATAACATAGAAACAATGTCATTTATTTACCTACAATCGAGACTTCAAGTTATCAAAAAATATCACTATACAGGAAATAACAAATAAATAAAATAACGTAAAAGAGAGACATTTTGTAAGTTAGAGTGAATCAACTATTTAGTTATAGTTTGAAAACCGATTAATAAAAACAATTTGACAATAATAATTTTAAAAAAAAGAAACCAGCATACACGAAATTGTAGACACAGTTATATCTGTATTAGTCTTTTACAAATATAAAACATGAAAAGAATGGTTCCAATCAGTTAATAAAGAAATTAATAAGGAGTGGTAACTGTGTGTGGCAGGGATTTACGGCGGCAACATGGAGACGACACCGCCATATTGACCTACACACACGTATCCTGCAGGAGTGTCCGGTCCTCCCGCCTTGAGCGTTTACACGTTGCTGTAAGAGAGAAGTAACAATAGTACTTTGTATATTGGTAGGACCTAACTTGTAAAATAAAAAAGCGTTTTAATGTTTTAAAATATCTAGAGTAGTAACCCGTTAACAATGAGCAATATAACGATACGGTGCAAATTCATGAGGGGTTGATGTTGTTTTTTGCACTGAATACTAGAACGTTCTTCGAAATATATTAGAGATTTTAGTGGGAAGAGATGATCAGCTCAAGAACAGTTATTTTCGCTTAATAAAATGAGCCCAATTTTTGTTTTCAGCTCGTTGGATAAACCACTTAAAGTTACTTCCAAACAACGGGATTGGTGCAGGGATAAAAATGCTCATATTATCGATTTATTCATAATCGATATATAAATTACTATTCGTATATATCGATGGTTCAAAACAGAAATAAAACCTATGTCACCTACGTGGGGATGCCAAGCTAGCCTTACTCCTAAGGTACAGTCACACTTAAGTATCACCGAACTTGTATTCTGTCACATGTTTAGTGAAAAAAATACAAAGTATCTTCGCAGCATTCCAGCTACCATAAATATGAATAACTATCCTCAAGGGTCTCCAGATATCTCAAATATGCATAACTATCCTCAATTATCTTCAGATGTCCCAAATATGCATAACTATCCTCAAGTATCTTCAGATGTCCCAAATATGCATAACTATCCTCAAGTATCTTCACATATCCCAAATATGCATAACTATCCTGAATTATCTTCACATATCCCAAATATGCATAACTATCCTCAAGTATCTCCAGATATCCCAAATATGCATAACCATCCTCAAGTGTCTCCAGATATCCCAAATATGCATTACTATCCTCAAGTGCCTCTAGATATCTCAAATGTGCTTACTTATCTTCACAGCATCCCATCCTTACTTGAACATGAATAACGTCCTCAAAGATACCAAGTATCTTCACATGACCCTAACCACAGTAAAGATGCCTAACTATCTTCAGGCTCTCCAAATATCCTAAATATGCATACTTGTCTTTACAGCATCCTTACTTGAACATGAATACGTCCTCAAAGATACCAAGTATCTTCACAGGAACCTAACCACTGTAAAGATGCATAACTATCTTCAAGACTCTTCAAATATCTTAAATATACATACTTGTCTTTACAGCATCCTTACTTGAACATGAATACGTCCTCAAAGATACCAAGTATCTTCACATGACCCTAACCACTGTAAAGACGCATAACTATCTTCAAGGCTCTTCAAAAATCTTAAATATACATACTTGTCTTCACAACATCCTTACTTGAACATGAATACGTCCTCAAAGTTACCAAGTATCTTCACAGGAACCTAACCACTGTAAAGATGCATAACTATCTTCAAGGCTCTTCAAATATCTTAAATATACATACTTGTCTTCACAACATCCTTACTTGAACATGAATACGTCCTCAAAGATACCAAGTATCTTCACAAGAACCTAACCACTGTAAAGATGCATAACTATCTTCAAGACTCTTCAAATATCTTAAATATACATACTTGTCTTTACAGCATCCTTACTTGAACATGAATACGTCCTCAAAGATACCAAGTATCTTCACATGACCCTAACCACTGTAAAGATGCATAACTATCTTCAAGGCTCTTCAAATATCTTAAATATACATACTTGTCTTCACAACATCCTTACTTGAACATGAATACGTCCTCAAAGATACCAAGTATCTTCACAGGAACCTAACCACTGTAAAGATGCATAACTATCTTCAAGGCTCTTCAAATATCTTAAATATACATACTTGTCTTCACAACATCCTTACTTGAACATGAATACGTCCTCAAAGATACCAAGTATCTTCACAAGAACCTAACCACTGTAAAGAGGCATAACTATCTTCAAGGCTCTTCAAATATCTTAATTATACATACTTATCTTCACATTATTCTTGCTTCAACATGAATAATGTCTTCAAAGATATCAAGTATCTTCAAAACATTTTATCTACTATAATCTTGCATAATATCTTGCATTAAATACGCTTTCAAGATAACACAATACGTTGTTAACGGTTCTTTAATCATAACACGCACAAACCCTCGAGTACTCTGCACACTGCACTCCAGTCTGTAGCCTACTACAGGTTTACAAACTACACAAAATGGTGGCAAGAAATATTTAAAGCATTATCAAGAATATTTACTTACAAACATATTGACATTATCTCGAGAGCAGTCACACTCATGTACCTGAAACAATTACATTAACTGTCAGTAAATAATGCACTGCTTTTATTAGGACTATACGTTGACAACATATTTCAAGGTGCATGTCTTATTTAAAGTTTGAATGTGACACGATGTGCCGTTGTTTCTGCTGTCATTCTGCTTCGTACTGCATCCTTCGACCCACTGACACCTAATAAGTACGGCTTCAATGGAGGCTGATTAAACAGTCTTCTCCAGTGAATAATTTGGTCGCACTAGATCCTCCGAAATCTATCTAGTGTTGACTTTGGGACTACTTTTAACTCCGACTACTATCAAAAGACTAGTTGTCGTCTGTACGTCATCCCAAACTGTTCCGTGTGAGTGGAACAGTCGTGACAGTTGACTCTCCTTCCCCCCTTGGCCACCAGCAGCGCCAGATATCAGAGCTAACGCCCGTGTTTTGCAGTTGAACATTACTTCACTTGAACACTTTTCACGCAAACATTTTTTAACATATGTATTCCAAATGTTAACATGCTTTTTAGGACAAGTGTGACCTGAGATAGATTTTCCCGAACTGTTTCGATTTATTTAAAAAAAATATATGAAATTAGAACAATAGTAATTGGTATACGAAAAAAATTAAGGATAAAATGTAACTGTAATCTAAGAAGGCTGTAGACAATTATGTTCTTTTTCACAAGAGGTCGACGTGTGTGCGTTATAAGAGTTAAATTGAAATAAACTTTAGCGATATGGAAACTCGATACTGATTGACGTATTTAGAAGATATTGTTTGGAGACACTGTTGGCTAGTCTTAGATCACCGTATCAAGGCCTATATACGTGCTTTGCAATTTGATGAAACTTTACTGTTTGAGCTAACGACTCCGGCTGGTCGGGGCGACCACGACCACAAACCACGACTCCGACTGGTCGGGTCGACCACGAACCACGACTCCGACTGGTCGGGTCGACCACGACAACGAACCACGACCCCGACTGGTCGTGCCGACCACGACCACGAACCAGACTCCGACTGGTCGGGCCCACCACGACCACGAACTACGACTCCGACTGATCGGGCCGACCACGAACCACGACTCAGACTGGTCGGGTCGACCACGAACCACGACTCCGACTGGTCGGGTCGACCACGAACCACGACTCCGACTGGTCGGGTCGACCACGAACCCCGACTCCGACTGGTCGGGCCGACCACGACCACGAACCAGACTCCGACTGATCGGGCAGACCACGAACCACGACTCAGACTGGTCGAGCTATAAAGACTATATTCCTTCGTAACCTCTCTTATCTTGGCGATCATCGTTTATTAAAAATAATAAATGTTAGTATGATATTGTTGGCCTACGTTTAAATTAAGGGGGCCGTTTTTTACGCGAAAAACGTTAGATTTTGTCAACCATTCGATTCGTAATAATAATTGTTTAGTAACCCTTGAACTATCATTTGAAAGGTAAAGACAATACTAATACGTGAAAAAGTAAACGTCATTCTTGCAGATTTTACATATTAACTTACGGTCCACTAGAATGGACTTTTAAAATCATAAAGATTCACTATAAACAATTATAATAATGAACACGAACCGTGCAGTTGAAATAGAGAAGCATGTTTTGGCTCGCCAGTGGTAAAATTGTATCACTATAAGGGCTGTTTGGGAAACGAGCACCTCAGTTACAGCAATATAAATGTAAGTTTATTATTGTAATTATAATAAATATGAAATCGAAATTGAATGTTATTTAAAATTGTATTTATTAAGATGCCGATCGTAAAGATATAGGAAGGTACTGTGGTTGGCGAATGTGTACGTGTAGTCATTGATACTAACTAACTAATAGTAGAGTCGACTGATTATTCTTAGAGAAGGCAATTTATTAAAATCCCAAGAGCCAAATTTACTTAAAGAGTACACATTATTATATTATATGTAAAATTATTGTGACGTGTTCTTTCACAGTAATATTGGTACATTAATGTATTAACACAATAAACATTAAGAAGGCATATGTGCTGAGACATCGTAGACATGAATTACCAATGTAGCCGAGGGTAGCTGATAATAATTTACTACCATACTTAAATTTCTTTAATTTGTAACTATGAAATACAAAAATAAAGTTTATGTGACGTTTCAAACGTTATTTATTTATGTCATGATTAATTTATTACTTCTGAAATGAAATTATTTAATAACACGATGAAATATTCAGAGTACATTAATGTAAAATGTATCTACAGACTGCAACAAGAAGTTTAGTTAAACGAGTTATCTGTTAAATAATTAAGTCTTTCCGAATACCTATTAAAATGAAAATCAAAACAAAGACCGTTCAAAATGAAACTTGGTAATTAAATTATATTCCCGTCCATGATCGATGGCTGGTCCGTGAACGGATACCGGAGCGCATTATCATTTTGAATTCCTTCCCCAGGCTGACTTGGAGGGGATCTTGGAATATTTCAGATTAAATAAATTATTTCCAATCGTTACAACATTATTTCCAAATAATTTACTAGAATATATCTTATATTAGACTGTATGATTACATTAGAGTGTTTCTTTCAAAAAGCAACCTACCTTTTGAAATAAAAATTACTAGCAAAACATACATTTATAACACATTTTATTATTATTAACACTTATTACTACTAATTACATGATTTAATGAAATTTTTTTAAAACGATTTTGTTTTAAAACATTTCTCCACAATAAACACTCTCTGGTCTTTGCTCAAAACCATATTTCTAACCTCAACTTAATGACACGAAACCCAAATAAAGTGAACAACAACGGAACAATTTAAATCAGCTGATAGCCAAGGAAGAAGAACTAGGGCTACCAACCTATGAGCTTGTAATTATATTAAACCTTAATTTTCTGTACTTGTACATAGGGTTGCGTTTCTGAAGAAACATCCTGTAAATAAGCAGTGTGTTAGACTTAAGTTCAATTCTATGCATATATATTTGTGTTTGTCTTAGGATTAAAATTGACTATCACACATTTTCCTTAAATCAATGTATTTAGTATTTATCGTAAAAAAAATTGCGACGTTTCAACTTGGTCCAACCTAATATTTTATTTTCTTTTTTCAGGCAATTGATATAAATGTACATCTAAACAAAGCCAACAAGAGAGCGAGCATATTCTGGATTTAGAGGTTTCACCACAATAGTAACTACATTCCATTTACCGAATCTCCCGAATTGACTTCAGAGCGCTCTACCAGGACGTCCTGGGACTAAGAGGAGGTTGGAATGCTATGATTAATGGCGTGACGATATCGGCCAGCCGTAACCACAATAACGCTTTAACACCTTGCATCGTTGATACGTTTCCATTCTTTATCTATAAATGTCCAATAATCTGCTCATTTAAATAGCCTATGTGCATTTCTGTCTAAATAAACAATTCTATTTGTGACCATAGATTTTCTTATTGTTTATTTAGTGAGTTTTCCTTATACATAGTTTATACACAGGGTCGACAAAAAATATATGGAACTTTTGTATGACTTCACTTGTAAAAGTGAAAACTTGTACATGATCGTGGTTACAAAAAACATATATTTTGACACCTTTAGCGACATTTCATCTTTTCAGGGGGACGGCCCACGAGGAGTTGAACGAAAATCTTCAAAGTAAGCCTAGGTCGAGTTTGGTATTAAATTAAAGGTCTATTCAAGAGAAAGGAATTGCCGCAAACCGAACTTCGAAAGGTCTATACTTTCCAGAGGAGCGGTAATTTGAATTTCAAAGTAACTAAGTTGAACAATATTATTTATCTGTTATTTAACGGGTTTAAGTAAATTATTCTGATAAAAATTATACTTTATAGAACACAAATATAAAAAAAATCTCAAATTATCTATGGAAAAAATAACATTGTGAAAGCGTTTCCATTTTTTTTCCACTCCTTGTTGTATATTGTTATGGATTGCCAGACGATATGTGCTCTTGGACAGAGAAGAAATAAACAGAGGTATAATCCAATAGTGCGAAGAATGTGTGTCGAGTAGTTATTTCTTAACATCCCGTGCGATGACAGGGCCAGCTCCTTGTCAAACTCTCCTTTATTTCCCCCAAGTTCTCAAGGATATATGTAGTAATTATTACTGAAGATGTATAAAACTGCTGCTGAGGCGTTCGCTGCGGCCATAAGAAAGCGACCTCTGTTCCTTATTACCCTGTGTCTCTTGACAACACCACGCGTGAGTTTCAATCAAGCGCCGTTTAGAGCACTCGTGTCCGGTCGGAAGACTCATTACGTCGAGTACTGTATAATTGCCACATGCTCAAGAGACACCATGGGGGTTGAATAATGACGGAAATGCCATTAAATCCATTTCACCTACACAATCCCATTTCACGGAATAGATTCAGATAGTCCAGTACCTCAATACCTATCACTGTAACTCTTTGTCATGTATTCAAATTTCCTGGCTAAAAATTCTTTAACGTATTAGTCCTTCGTCGACTCAAAAGAGTTGGTCAAACAGTAAACCAGTACACATTTTACAATTACGTACACCATTACGATCCACAAATTTTCTTTCAATTAACAAAAAAATTCTATGTACTGTATCTCAAAATGGCAGATTTTAAAATTGGTAATTTACACCATTTAAATATTTCAATAATACCATTTATACATTTTATATTTAATTTATATAATGTGAATATAGTATTTAACATTTTTATTTTTACACCGAAAAACGTCAACTGCAAGACATATGTCTGTCAAATAACCAGACTGGTTGGAAAATATATTTTAGACATTGATCTTTCTTATTTGAGATGTGTATTTTAAAAGTGAATAAAATAAAAAAGATGTTGCACGAGTCTCACCAAACTTGTCCTCTACGATCAATCCTATTTGTATTGTAACAATTACATTTATGTTTTAAATATTTCAACACTAAGCTCTATACAATTCGGCAACGAGACATGTTCGCGCTGTGCTGATGATTTAACGATTTCCCAACATTATGCACAAACTGCTGTAACCAATTAAATATACATTAGTGTTATCCAACAATGTCATCTAACATTTTAAGCTTCTCTTTCAATGTGTTAACAATGTAATCGTCAATTCCGACTGTTTTGTAATGTTTTTACAGATAATGTACAGTAGTAATTTAATACCGCAAATTTAATCATTTATCAACATAATACAAATCCCCATTGGAGATTGTCTGTTAGTTTATTTTCAAGTAGGTCGAATTTATGACAGTGATACTGTATTTATAAACACTTAAAACTATGGTTCTTTCTAAATACGCCCATAACCGACCGGCCAGACTCGTACGCATACTACTGTCTGTCTAGGATGAGATGTCTGCTATGACTCCCTTTCAGACCAAATATATACTGACTTATGAATGGTGCTGAGTAGCGAGCGTTAAATAAATTCCTATGAACATTGCATGGGTCAATACCACCGTCCATGTATGGGTGGGCGGGTGGGTCAATACCACCGTCCATGTATGGGTGGGCGGGTGGGTCAATACCACTGTCCATGTATGGGTGGGCGGGTGGGTCAATACCACTGTCCATGTATGTAAGTATTCTATGTCGCTTTTCATTAGCTAATTACTGTAAAATATAAGAAAATCTTACATGCTTCACATTAACAACCCCTCACTCACTGCACTCGTGACACCTCGGCCTTTGGCCTTGGCATGTGACTTTTGACTACCCACCCGCCCACCCCCCACATGTACAGCATTATTGACCCACCCCCCACGTACAGTGGTATTGACCCACCCCCACACGTACATACACGTACAGTGATATTGACCCACCCATACACGTACAGTGATATTGACCCACCCATACACGTACAGTGATATTGAATAATGGTACTTGAATACTTACAATGCACTGCCAGGATTCACACCAAGCCTGAACCACCAGCCCCAGAATTAACTCTCTCCTTCATTTAATCTTAAAGTCTGGCCGGTGAGCTATGGCCCCTGAAGGATTAGGTAGCCCCATCATGTTGCCGTATGTATTTTCACCCCTCTCTGCTTACACTACAATAACGAGCATGAGCATGAGCCCGCACAATACTTTCTGTTGAAAACAGAACAAATATCCGTCTGCATACTCTTAGTAATAATAAAGTACAATTTTTGGAATTAATAGATACAATATTTAAATTAGTCTTTTAAAGTTATTGTTGTGTATAGTTTGTTTAAATGTAATGAAATTTTTTCATGGGTCAACAGATAATCCTTATTGAGTGAAATGTGGGACTGTGATTTATTTATCAGTGAATTATTTTGATTTCAAAATAAATAAAGTTTTAGCCTTGCTTAATATATTTTTTACGAATAAATAATTTTTTGTTTATAGAGATAGGAAACAAGTTGTGATGACCACAGTTATTCTATATGTTTTGTATCTAAGGCGACTCTTGGAATGTGGCAATAAGTAGATAGGCCTTGCTATACAAAGAAATTAAAATGTATTTTATGAAAAATTAATAACGCCACATTTCCTTAGCTTACTAGTCATCACAAAATCTTGCCACATACATTGGTTTTAGAATTTCGTTTTGTCTTGTATCATTAATAAAGCAGTTTAATAATATAGTATATCTTATTTAAAATAAAGCTGAACTTCCTACAAATAATTAGTTTATTGGTATTGAACATAAAATATTTCATGTACCTAACAATCAAAGTAATGTGTATTTTTTGTGTGGAGTAGTTATATTATAATTATAAACAAATGTATAACTAGTATACACATATTTGGAGTAAAATATATTTCTTATTTAATCGCGTAACGTATGCTATAGTGTTGCATTACTCAGCAATGTGTGGGCTTGATAATGGGGAAGCACTGTAAACACGATACATTTTTTAAAGATTTCACTTGATTTGATTAAAATGTTTGTTTCATTAAATTGGTTTTTTTAAAGATAGAAAAGAAGGCGATATACATAAGGTCTCTAGGAAATTAATTGATAGTTGTCACTTTATACGCATTTTCTGCATACTAAAATTATTCAACTGTCACGTAGGATAGCAAATTGCTATATGGAACTTGCCTATAGATAATTGAATTCTACAATCACAACAATAATGCGGTCTAACAAGCAGAGGTCATTGCATTCGAATAGTTATATATTTTTAAAATGCCTAAAATCCATGCAAGCAGACACGTGTGTGGCTAAATACTAAAGATGTTCCCGAACTCCGAACTAGATCTTGTAAGAGAAGGAACGTTCTTAAAAGAAGATTGGGCAGCTAAATAAATAAATCAGTCATAAGCCGATGTGATTTAACAGTCACTAAATGTTTAGTTTATAAGAACTCCCCGAGTTCAGCGCCAATAAATGCGTGTTGACAAACCAGCTGTTATTAGTTTTCACCTTTGCTTAACCACCCCTATTAGTTCTTAGAAGGGTAAGTGCACAATAGTGGTGAGGCGGAGAGACGGTAACCTGTAAATCGCGCCCTCTGTAAATCGCGCCCTGTGAAAATCGCGCCCCATGCGTCGTCACGTCAACCCTCGTCAACGTCAATTAGCACAATATTAACCCTTCGCACTTTATCCATTCATAGGTTAGGTTAGGTTACTTTAGGTTAGGTTAGGTTAAAAGACTAAAGAGAAAGCTACCAGGGATAAACCGGGAGGTGGGCCATTCCTGGTCATTCCCCTTATGATACGGCTGTCAAGTGACGCTCGCGGCCCGTGACTCAGAGGTTCAGGTAGACAGGGCATGATTTACCCAGATTTTTGATGGGGCGCGATTTACACAGGGCGCGATTTTCATGCATTCGGAGAGGCGGCCTTTCAACCAAGTGCGCAATATCTGTGACTACCTGAAATTTAGTGCGCAACAGCGGTGCGCCCGCCCCATAGATAATATAGCTCATTACCTCACACACGCACACTCTCAGGAGCGGTAAACGACCTCGCCCCGTCCCTAATATAAATCACTCACTATAATTCTACTACAAGATTGTAACTTTTTTAATCTTCCATTTTTTCTCCTGATATTTTTATTTTTGTAATCTACATGAAAATCTGAGAAAAGTGATACCAAACATGATAATGTAAAACATAAATATTGTATTCAAACGATTAAGTAAAACTTTTGTTTTAACAAAATTCATATTTAAATTTTATACTTAAAAATGTAGTTAATTCAAATTTAGGCTTGTTTTAATCATAATTTTACGTATATAACAAAAACGTTCGTTTAAAGAAGGAAAAAATAGATAGTTAAACTATTACAATTTTGTATTAAGACGCCCCAGTTGCAAATTATTTATGACAGGCGGCCGAGAACAGGTGACAAGGGCTGCCCTGGCGGTGTGTGCGCGTGCGTTGGTGGAGGGTAGCTTAACCTCGCAGGGGCCATAACCAAACGGCCAGTGAATAAAAGTATCTAAATTTATAGCAATCTTGTTCCTCGAATAATAGTTTTCGGAGAGATGGTGATAAATCGATGGCTTATCATTTTGACTGTTGTCATCCTTACCAGCGTTGAGTGCGAATTTCCTAGTGGGATCGTCTTTGGTGCAGTGAAATATATCTATTGGATGAAGTGAACATTGCCTATTCGAGCAACTCTAAAAAAACTTTTAACCGTAGTAATTATTCGTGTACAGAAGCTTTAAAATAAATGAAGAAATAAAGTCTTGACAAATATTTGGGACAAGATAATATATTGTAAACACATGTCAGGTAGGAGAATTGTAAAAATAAAGAAGAAATAAATTATATTGGCCTAACCCATTAGTATTCTATTGACTGGAAGTGAAGTATATGATATCTATTTTGACGACATTATTACGATCAAAGTGGAATAAGAAATTCTAGGAATGTTTTGAAATAAGAAAACATTTACCTTTTAAAACCATTTTTTCACATAATGAATCTATTATTAAAAGCAACGCTGAGGCTTATCTCAAGTATTTTCTTTCAACTTTCAAGATGTTGCCGTTTAAAGAAACATTTGTTTCTAATGATAATAATCATCATCGGCGAAAGTTGAAAGAAAGTTCTTGAGAAGCCATCGACGAAAGTGATTAATATACCTGATTAGATGATCGTTCGTATTTCAAATATATATATATTTATTATATATATATATATAAAATAATAAATAAATAAAAAAGTTTACGTTACACACGTATTACTTGTTGAAACTTAAGTTACAAAAGTAGCATAGTTGAATACCAGTGTCATTCCTTTGTGAATCCCGCTAGTCTGAGGAAGGTAGAAGTGGTTTACCGATGTTATTTACCATAATATTTGTGAATTTTGTACTTATATTTTAACAATTTGTGTTAAGTAACATTAAATTGTATTGTATTATAAGTCTACTAGAGTAATTTTAAATTTCGCTCTAGTTGTAACCAAGAGTCACAATCAGCAATACATATTTCTAAAGTTTATGTACACTCATCTATACATCCAATCATTCATAATTCTTCAATGTACATACATACCCATCCAGATTTCTTCAGTGTATACACATCAATCCAGATTTATTCAGTGTATACACATCAATGCAGATTTCTTCGGTGTATACAAATCCATCCAGATTTCTTCAATGTGTACGAATCCATCATTTCTTCAGTGTATACAGATCAATGCAGATTTCTTCGGTGTATTCAAATCCATCCAGATTTCTTCGGTGTATACGAATCCATCCAGATTTCTTCGGTGTATACAAAGCCATCCAGATATCTTATGTGTTCATACACTCATCCAGAGTTCTTCAATTTACACATTACATTAAATAAATTACTCTATTTGTAACGATGGATTTTGTTTAAATCTGCATTTTACATTTACTAATAAATCTTTAAAGATAAATTTTCAAAATACTAAAATATTGAAGGCCAAAATAAGATTTTCAACCGAGCTTCTACTTGACCTGAAATGCTGATAAATTGTTCGGGTTGAAATATTTCTCGCCGTTAGAGACAGTTCGATTTATCAGAAGACAGACGAGACGCGGTTCAAAAAACGTTCAGATGGCAGGCGTTTACTTTTCATTTATCGCAGACGAAAGTACTTCTTAATCTTATCTGAGACTCTTTTTAAATGACAAAAGTTTCTAAGGACAATGGACTTTGGACGGATTGATTTTACGTAACAAACCTTTAAGTCAAAAGTTGGATTTAAATTTCTTACAAAAGGTTTTAATCTTTTTTGCTCAATAACTATTATTACCATTTACTTCCTAAACTTTACTTGGCTTATAAAACTTTGCAATTTTATGGACGTATTGTTCTATAGTCTTTACCGTTCAAAGAAAATCCCAATTTTGAGAAATCTAATTCATTTTATAAAATAAAATATACTACTTATGAAGAACTACATGACATGTATATTCTTAATTGCATTATTATTTGAACAGCATTGTTAAATTGGTGGCTCAATGGCTAAGGCTTCGGACTGCGGAGGGGAATTTCCAAGGTTCAAATCCCCACTGAGCCAACGGTCGGTACTTCACTTGTTGAATAAAGTTCACGCACAGGTTTATAAGCCCATGTGAACTGGCGAGTTAAGTTAAAAAAAATAATAAAAAATATATTAAATAAATAAATAAATAGACATAACGTATTATTATAACTACGTACGTGACTATTTATTTTCAATCAAATTGAACGAATTTCGGTCGACTCCCTCAGATTTGTTATATAGGTTCTGAAATTTAAATATCATTACACTCTTTATTTAAAGATTAAGCGGTAAAATTTAGGTAAAAGGCCTGGCCTACCGGGTGGACCACAACTCGCTTGACACTAGCTGTCACTCAGTATCAATTTGACTTTAGTTGTAACTTGTCAGCCATCCGTTACAAAATAACTGTTTTAAGGTTATGTTGAAGTTAGATTTTTATTCCGTTACACAACTAAATAATTTAAACGTAAAATGTAAAGTAAAAATGTATAAAAATAATTACTGTAACAACGCATATTTGTCAAATTACTGACGCCTAACACTGTATATAGAAAATATTATGTAATTTTTTAGGCATTCACTCAACAGGTTAATAGTGATTAAATAATCGACACAGAAATAGTGGTAAATATATAAACTAAAAATATAAAAATTAGTTATAATATTCAAACATAAATTAACGAATGCCGCACTATTTATGTCAATGTTTTAGTTTGTGTAAAAATATAAATAAATACATTTTACAAAGGATTCTAAACGGGTAATTTTTGCACCAAACTACTCCAAAAAACATAAAAAAGTTTGTCGGTACTTCCATAATTGAGCGCCTTAGGTCGGAAGCCGTGCGGCGCGACTAGTAGTACAGTACTTGGTATCGATTTCCCGGTAACCTCAAAACCCCGGGGGAGGACGGACTCCCCGGGCGACTGTTTATCAACCTCTTCTTGACTAAATTGGGGCCATTACTCATTCCCACGCGTCCCTAACGTGTCTTTATCCCCTCAGCTTTTCTCTTAGCTTTGCCAAACGAGATTTGGAAAACTGCAAAATTATTCCAGTGGTAAAATTTATTTCTCAGTTCGTCGCTGATTTTTATCACCCAGCTCAATTAATTATGCTTTGTTTTGACTGATTTAAGAAATCTTAAATAACGTAAACAGCTTGTTATCATGGTTTTTTAAACTGTAGAGTCTGTGTCAATGTGTTTCACGAAAGTTAGGGCACAACTACAAAGATAAAAGAAGACAAAAATAACTTTTTTTTACCAAAAAGGCTTCTTGCTATTTTATTTTGTTACTGTATTAAAAAAAAACATTAATTGATTATGTAACAATATACAAAGTGTTACGTATTTTAAGTTAAAATATACTTAAAGTATTATGACATAACTATGCACAGAAAATTATTATAATTTTTAAACCTAATCAAACTATTAAATTAACAGAGCGTTTTTTAAAAATATAATTTTTAACTTCTAATTTGAATTTTCGGTATGTTTCGTTATTTATTATGTTTAGCGTGGTAGTGAGAATAAAAAATGTTTCCAATATGTGTAAGTTATTTTTGTAAAATTCTATATTATGGGTTTATTTCATATGTAAACTTGTTCTCTTTGTATTACAATCATGTGTTGTTGTTTTTTCAACCATAGTCTCAAAAAAATTTTGTTTGGCTGTGAGAATAGTTTCAAATATATCCACTATAAATAAACTGTAAACATACCACATAGTGTATAGGAGGGCAGGTGGGTTAATACCACTGAACGTGTATACATGGCGGGTGGGTCAATACCACTGTACGTGTATGGGTGGGTGAGTGGGTCAATACCACTGTACGTGTATAGGAGAGTGGGTGGGTCAATACCACTGTACGTGTATAGGAGGGCGGGTGGGTCAATACCACTGTACGTGTATGGGTGGGAAGGTGGGTTAATACCACTGTACGTGTATGGGTGGGAAGGTGGGTTAATACCACTGTACGTGTATAGGAGGGCGGGTGGGTCAATACCACTGTACGTGTATAGGAGGGCGGGTGGGTCAATACCACTGTACGTGTATAGGTTGGCGGGTGGGTCAATACCACCGTACGTGTATGGGTGGGAAGGTGGGTTAATACCACTGTACGTGTATGGGTGGGAAGGTGGGTCAATACCACTGTACGTGTATGGGTGGGAAGGTGGGTTAATACCACTGTACGTGTATGGGAAGGTGAGTTAATACCACTGTACGTGTATGGGTGGGTGAGTGGGTCAATACCACTGTACGTGTATGGGTGGGTGAGTGGGTCAATACCACTGTACGTGTATGGGTGGGTGAGTGGGTCAATACCACTGTACGTGTATGGGTGGGTGAGTAGGTCAATACCACTGTACGTGTATAGGAGGGCGGGTGGGTCAATACCACTGTACGTGTATGGGTTGGCGGGTGGGTCAATACCACTGTACCTGTATAGGAGGGCGGGTGGGTCAATACCACTGTACGTGTATGGGTGAGCGGGTGGGTCAATACCACTGTACGTGTATAGGAGGGCGGGTGGGTCAATACCACTGTACGTGTATGGGTTGGCGGGTGGGTCAATACCACTGTACGTGTATAGGAGGACGGGTGGGTCAATACCACTATACTTGTATAGGTTTGCGGGTGGGTCAATACCACCGTAAGTGTATGGGTGGGAAGGTGGGTTAATACCACTGTACGTGTATGGGTGGGAAGGTGGGTTAATACCACTGTAGGTGTATGGGTGGGTTAATACCACTGTACGTGTATGGGTGGGAAGGTGGGTTAATACCACTGTATGTGTATGGGTGGGAAGGTGGGTCAATACCACTGTACGTGTATGGGTGGGTGAGTGGGTTAATACCACTGTACGTGTATAGGTGAAAAGGTGGGTCAATACCACTGTACGTGTATGGGTTGGCGGGTGGGTAAATACCACTGTACGTGTATGGGTTGGCGGGTGGATTAATACCACTGTACGTGTATGGGTGGGAAGGTGAGTTAATACCACTGTACGTGTATAGGTGGGAAGGTGGGTCAATACCACTGTACGTGTATAGGTGGGAAGGTGGGTCAATACCACTGTACGTGTATAGGTGGGAAGGTGGGTTATTACCACTGTACGTGTATGGGTGGGACGGTGGGTTAATACCACTGTACGTGTATAGGTGGGAAGGTGGGTTAATACCACTGTACGTGTATGGGTGGAAGGTGGGTTAATACCACTGTACGTGTAGAGGTGGGAAGGTGGGTTAATACCACTGTACGTGTATGGGTGGGAAGGTGGGTTAATACCACTGTACGTGTATAGGTGGGAAGGTGGGTTAATACCACTGTACGTGTATAGGTGGGAAGGTGGGTTAATACCACTGTACGTGTATGGGTTGGGGGGTGGGTAAATACCACTGTGCGTGTATGGGTTGGCGGGTGGGTTAATACCACTGTACGTGTATAGGTGGGAAGGTGGGTTAATACCACTGTACGTGTATGGGTTGAGGGGTGGTAAATACCACTGTACGTGTATGGGTTGGCGGGTGGGTTAATACCACTGTACGTGTATACGTGGGAAGGTGGGTTAATACCACTGTACGTGTATGGGTGGGAAGGTGGGTTAATACCACTGTACGTGTATGGGTGGGAAGTTGGGTTAATACCACTGTACGTGTATGGGAAGGTGAGTTAATACCACTATACGTGTATGGGTGGGTGAGTGGGTCAATACCACTGTACGTGTATGGGTGGTTGAGTGGGTCAATACCACTGTACGTGTATGGGTGGGTGAGTGGGTCAATACCACTTTACGTGTATGGGTGGGTGAGTGTGTCAATACCACTGTACGTGTATAGGAGGGCGGGTGGGTCAACACCACTGTACGTGTATGGGTTGGCGGGTGGGTCAATACCACTGTACCTGTATAGGAGGGCGGGTGGGTCAATACCACTGTACGTGTACAGGAGGGCGGGTGGGTCAATACCACTGTACGTGTATGGGTTGGCGGGTGGGTCAATACCACTGTACGTGTATGGGTTGGCGGGTGGGTCAATACCACTGTACGTGTATAGGAGGGCGGGTGGGTTAATACCACTATACTTGTATAGGTTTGCGGGTGGGTCAATACCACCGTAAGTGTATGGGTGGGAAGGTGGGTTAATACCACTGTACGTGTATGGGTGGGAAGGTGGGTTAATACCACTGTAGGTGTATGGGTGGGTTAATACCACTGTACGTGTATGGGTGGGAAGTTGGGTTAATACCACTGTACGTGTATGGGTGGGAAGGTGGGTCAATACCACTGTACGTGTATGGGTGGGAAGGTGGGTCAATACCACTGTACGTGTATGGGTGGGAAGGTGGGTTAATACCACTGTACGTGTATGGGTGGGTGAGTGGGTTAATACCACTGTACGTGTATGGGTGGGTGAGTGGGTTAATACCACTGTACGTGTATAGGTGGGAAGGTGGGTTAATACCACTGTACGTGTATGGGTTGGCGGGTGGGTAAATACCACTGTACGTGTATGGGTTGGCGGGTAGATTAATACCACTGTACGTGTATGGGTAAGAAGGTGAGTTATTACCACTGTACGTGTATAGTTGGGAAGGTGGGTCAATACCACTGTACGTGTATAGGTGGGAAGGTGGGTTAATACCACTGTACGTGTATAGGTGGGAAGGTGGTTTAATACCACTGTACGTGTATTGGTGGGACGGTGGGTTAATACCACTGTACGTGTATAGGTGGGAATGTGGGTTAATACCACTGTACGTGTATGGGTGGAAGGTGGGTTAATACCACTGTACGTGTATAGGTGGGAAGGTGGGTTAATACCACTGTACGTGTATGGGTGGGAAGGTGGGTTAATACCACTGTACGTGTATGGGTGGGAAGGTGGGTTAATACCACTGTACGTGTATAGGTGGGAAGGTGGGTTAATACCACTGTACGTGTATGGGTTGTGGGGTGGGTAAATACCACTGTGCGTGTATGGGTTGGCGGTTGGGTTAATACCACTGTACGTGTATAGGTGGGAAGGTGGGTTAATACCACTGTACGTGTATGGGTTGGGGGATGGGTAAATACCACTGTACGTGTATGGGTTGGCGGGTGGGTTAATACCACTGTACGTGTATAGGTGGGAAGGTGGGTTAATACCCCTGTACGTGTATGGGTGGAAGGTGGGTTAATACCACTCTACGTGTATAGGTGGGAAGGTGGGTCAATACCACTGTACGTGTATGGGTGGGATGGTGGGTTAATACCACTGTACGTGTATAGGTGGGAAGGTGGGTTAATACCACTGTACGTGTATGGGTGGAAGGTGGGTTAATACCACTGTACGTGTATAGGTGGGAAGGTGGGTTAATACCACTGTACGTGTATGGGTGGGAAGGTGGGTTAATACCACTGTACGTATGGGTGGGAAGGTGGGTTAATACCACTGTACGTGTATGGGTGGGAAGGTGGGTTAATACCACTGTACGTTTATAGGTGGGAAGGTGGGTTAATACCACTGTACGTGTATAGGTGGGAAGGTGGGTATACATCAACTAGTCTTGTTACGCTACTATTTGAGGATCGGGACACACTTTTTTGGCACTCAAAAACACAAAAAAATTCTATAACATTTATTTCGATTCGAATCGAAATATAAACGAGTTGTACAACAATGTATAGTTACTTATACATCATCTTTAGTGATTTCTTTAGTAAAACTTGATAATTTTAAGGGATTTATTAATTATGTTATTATAAATTAAGAAAGATAACTTGTTTTAAGACCACGGGTAAGATCTATAAATAGTAATTAAGAAAAATTTTGGCAAAGTAACCAATACCTCTCAGAAAAATAAATAACAATCATTCAAGAAGGTTTGGGGAATCGCGCGTATTCCACAGCGACTGTCCATCCGTGCACAGCAAGTCGGCCGTGAACCTTCGCACAGAGGCATTTCTATAGAAGCGAAAACCAATATTTGTGAGAGAATATACTTTGTCATAAAGGGGGGGGGGAATAAACGTTCTTCGCGTACATTAAGTCGAATAAAATGACATGAAATATTATTTTATTGCTTGAATTATGATTTCAATACTAAAACGAACACTTTACATTAAATTATTTTTTTGTTTGTAAATAAATTTTGTTATAAAGCGATAAGTATGTTATGTATTCAAAACATATTTATTGTGAATTAGCGCAGCACCCGTCCTTCACACGGGGTTTACGTTGATTTATACTGAGCTTATTGTATTCAGAAATACGAAACATGTACCTACTGGCATCTGTATAATACAAAAGTGCGTTGTGGTCACGGTACCCCTGGGAAACAAGACGGTAGGTATCACGCGCATCTCATATCACGGTAACAACAAACAAAAAAATACTGTTCTAATTCCCGTAGTTTACAATTCCAGCTGATAAGTGCGATTGCTTCCATGAATTCCAGCTGAATGCTTCCATGCGATTGGTAGATTAAGTTAACAGTATTTTATCGAATACCAGGTGATTTCGCCCATGTGACGTCACAGTATACTGTGCAGCCTCATCGTGATACGTACCATCTTTTCTAATTAATTACCGTGGTTGTGGTTAGGTTTGGTCCGGTATTTACTTCAGAACTATATAAGTTGTTTATTTATTACAACAGCTGATTAATGAAACTATTATAAACAATTAATCGACAAACTGGTATTACAACAGGGCTTGCATTGATGCTCCTTAGAACCCCTGGAGCGGTGCCCTGATGGAAATTCAAAATAAAGATACACCTCCTTAAGAATGCACAATTTCAGATATATCACTGAACACATTACGTCGTCATGTATGTCCGAGAAGTGCCGTATCACTGAACACATTACGTCGTCATGTCTGTCCGAGAAGAGCTCGTGTCACTGAACACATTACGTCGTCATGACTGTCCGAGAAGTGCCGTATCACTGAATACATTACGTCGTCATGTCTGTCCGAGAAGAGCCGTATCACTGAACACATTACGTCGTCATGTCTGTCCGAGAAGTGCCGTATCACTGAACACATTACGTCGTCATGTCTGTCCGAGAAGAGCCGTATCACTGAACACATTACGTCGTCATGTCTGTCCGAGAAGAGCCGTATCACTGAACACATTACGTCGTCATGTCTGTCCGAGAAGTGCTCGTGTCACTGAACACATTACGTCGTCATGTCTGTCCGAGAAGTGCCGTATCACTGAACACATTACGTCGTCATGTCTGTCCGAGAAGTGCCGTATCACTGAACACATTACGTCGTCATGTCTGTCCGAGAAGAGCTCGTGTCACTGAACACATTACGTCGTCATGTCTGTCCGAGAAGAGCCGTATCACTGAACACATTACGTCGTCATGTCTGTCCGAGAAGAGCCGTATCACTGAACACATTACGTCGTCATGTCTGTCCGAGAAGTGCCGTATCACTGAACACATTACGTCGTCATGTCTGTCCGAGAAGAGCTCGTGTCACTGAACACATTACGTCGTCATGACTGTCCGAGAAGTGCCGTATCACTGAATACATTACGTCGTCATGTCTGTCCGAGAAGAGCCGTATCACTGAACACATTACGTCGTCATGTCTGTCCGAGAAGTGCCGTATCACTGAACACATTATGTGCGAGGGGAGATAACACTACGTTTTAATCGCTGTAATCAAATAGCTTTGAAATTAATTTAACTCTAACTACCCATCTTCGTAAACTGACGTATACTTTCATTTGTAGATTTATCAATTAATACGTTTTATAATCATAATCGATCTTTCGTTTAGAGAGTCCAAAAAAGACTAAAAGTGAAATATAGGGGGGGGGGGTGAAAATAAAATTGTCAACTCCTATTATTTAACATAACAGTGAAGCCTAACTAAAAGGCTTTTTGTAAAATAATAGTACTGATTTAAGCAACCGATTAATAGACGGTGAATTAAATTCAATTAATTGTATATTTAGTGTTCAATTTTATAGTGCAATATCCTTAAATATATAAAATCTACGATAAAACCGATTTGGAAGAACTGTTAAGAGTCCAATATAAGAATAATTAATGGAATTATAAATACTTTCATTCATTCATATTATACTATCACAAAAATTGTGAAAAATATTTAAAACAATATGTCCCAAAATACGTATATTTCAATTCACTGTTCGAGAAACAGAAATAACTTACTACCTACTATATCTGAGAAGGCATGTACTTAAGGTAAATTGGATTTAATTTAAAAATAATAATAAATAAGTGAAATAGTCAATGTATAGTTAAAATAAAAATAAAGAAATTTTAAGGAATATAATCTCAATTACTAGTAAATATAGTACATTTTATAAATGATCCAAACAGAGCAGAACGAATGAATTATTCCAACTGTAACATCTGTTGAACGTCCGTTCTTCATCATATAAGTATTATTTTACGTAAATATCTCATAAACAAATTATGTTTATATAATATATTTTAAAATATATTATTTCACCTTATTTAAATCCCACAGAGATATTGATAGAGAAGACTTCATTTTACCAAGCCTTTCCAGTAGTCTATTGAAATATACGTGTGTGTAATTTTACATCGTAGTCCAACATCCATATTGTTATTACAAACATTGCACACTTTTGATGATCTATACAACATAACCCCATATTTGAAAGGGTAAATGCAGAATACAAGATGTGCTAGATCAGTGCAATTATTACATAGTTATGCAATCTGTCTACATATACAATTAAAATAGATTTAGAGGAGTAGGCCACATATAGTATCGATGTTGTTTGTTCTCTAAACGACATGTAATGCATTTAATTGATGGTTATATTTAATATAAAAGTACATTCAAATCATGTTTATCTGTCTTTTAAATAAAATTGATGTAATATATGTAATTAATAAATTAATAGATGTATGGTTAGAGAAATATAAATTAACATATAATCTAAGAAGGTTTTGTTGTAATTTGCCAGCGTGGTTGCAGTGAGAAAGGCTTCACAATGCGGAGGAATAGTCCAAGGTTCGAATCCCCGACTGATGTAATGGTAGGTTCTTCAAACATTGAATTAGGTTCACGCAAAATCCTACAGGCCCAAGTGAACTGATAAGTGCAGTTTTTTCAAAATAAAACAATTAGGTAAAATAATTAACTAATTGCTGAACTCTCTAAACACGTTTTCGCTTCTGAGCCAAAACGAATTTATCAGATAAAAGGTAGCAAACAATTAAAATGTTGAATATTTATTTAACGTTTCACCAGTTAAGAGAACAAACAAACCGCTGTTTGTAAAATTAAATTGAAAAAAAAACCAATGTACTGTTATAACAACATTTTAATGATAATTTGTTCTAAGACCACTATAAAGGGAAGGGGGTGGGAAGGCTATCTCAAAGCAACAGATTGGCCGTTGAGAACTCAATTGAGACTCTCTCATCAACTGTGAGATTCGCTTCTGCTTCAAAACGCCCCTAGAAAGTCTTTATACTTCTTGTAACACTGAACTTCATCTATAAATATATTTTGTAAATTGCTCCAACAAGTACGAAAAGTGGTTTTACTTGATATAGTACTATTACGGTATATAATAACTTCCTAGATAGCGAAGTATATTAGGATCGAGTAGTAAGGAATGTTTAGCCAGGATTACGTACTAAAAAACTTACTTGAGCTTACTAAAGTATCAAGCTGACTAAGGTATCGAGCTGACTAAGGTATCAGGCTAACTAAGTTGTCAAGCTGACTAAGGTATCAAGCTGACTAAGGTATAAATAAAGCTAACTAAGGTATCGAGCTGACCAAGATGTCAAACTAACTAAGGTATCGAGCTGACCAAGATGTCAAACTAACTAAGGTATCGAGCTAACTAAGGTATCGAGGTGACTAAGGTATCAGGCTAACTAAGGTATCAAGCTGACTAAGGTATCGAACTGACTAAGGTATCAAGCTGACTAAGGTATCGAGCTGACTAAGATATCAAGGTAACTAAGTTGTCGAGCTAACTAAGGTATCGAGCTGACTAAGGTATCAAGCTAACTAAAGTATCAAGCTGACTAAGGTATCGAGCTGACTAAAGTATCGAGCTGACTAAGATCGATATCTTAGTTAGACTAAGATCGATGAGCTAACTAAGGAATCAAGCTAAGTAAGGTATCAAGCTATACTTTTATGGGAAATTGGAGAATTAGTGATGAGTGATTGAGTCAGTCAGTGAGGGTTTTGCCTTTTATATATAGAGATAATCTATAACAAATAATAATAATACTAGTCAGCTTGATAATTTAGTTAGCTTGATACCTTAGTCAGCTTGATACTTTAGTCAGCTCGATACTTTAGTTAGCTTGATATTTTGGTCAGCTCGATATCTTAGTCAGCTCGAAACTTTAGTTAGTTTGATACTTTAGTCAGCTTGATAACTTAGTCAGCTTGATACCTTAGTTAGTTTGATACCTTAGTCAGCTTGATACTTTAGTTAGCTTGATATTTTGGTCAGCTCGATACCTTAGTCAGCTCGATATCTTAGTCAGCTCGATACTTTAGTTAGCTTGATACCTTAATTAGCCTGATACCTTAGTCAGCTCGATACCTTAGTTAGCTTGATACCTTGGTCAGCTCGATACCTTAGTTAGCTTGATACCTTGGTCAGCTCTATACCTTAGTTAGTTTGATACCTTAGTCAGCTTGATACTTTAGTTAGCTTGATACCTTAATTAGCCTGATACCATGGTCAGCTCGATACCTTAGTTAGTTTGATACTTTAGTCAGCTTGATAACTTAGTCAGCTTGATACCTTAGTTAGTTTGATACCTTAGTCAGCTTGATACTTTAGTCAGCTCGATATCTTAGTCAGCTCGATATCTTAGTCAACTCGATACTTTAGTTAGCTTGATACCTTAATTAGCCTGATACCTTAATCAACTCGATACTTTAGTTAGCTTGATATTTTGGTCAGCTCGATATCTTAGTCAGCTCGATAACTTAGCCAGCTCGAAACTTTAGTTAGTTTGATACCTTAGTCAGCTTGATACCTTAGTTAGTTTGATACCTTAGTCAGCTTGATACTTTAGTTAGCTTGATATTTTGGTCAGCTCGATATCTTAGTCAGCTCGATATCTTAGTCAGCTCGATACTTTAGTTAGTTTGATACCTTAGTCAACTTGATACCTTAGTCAGCTCGATACCTTAGTTAGTTTGACATTTTGGTCAGCTCGATACCTTAGTTAGCTTTATTTATACCTTAGTCAGCTTGATACCTTAGTCAGCTTGACACCTTGGTCAGCTCAATACCTTAGTTAGTGTGATACTTTAGTCAGCTTGATACCTTAGTCAGCTTGATACCTTGGTCAGCTCGATACCTTAGTTAGTTTGATACCTTAGTCAGCTTGATAACTTAGTCAGTTTGATACCTTGGTCAGCTCGATACCTTAGTCAGCTTGATACCTTAGTCAGCTTGATATCTTGGTCAGCTCGATAGCATAGTTAGTTTGATACATTAGTCAGCTTGATACTTAAGTTAGCTTGATAACTTAGTCAGCTTGATAACTTAGTCAGTTTGATACCTTGGTCAGCTCGATACCTTAGTTATTTTGATACCTTGGTCAGCTTGATACCTTAGTTATTTTAATACCTTGGTCAGCTCGATACCTTAGTCAGTTTGATACCTTGGTCAGCTCGATACCTTAGTTATTTTGATACCTTGGTCAGCTCGATACCTTAGTTATTTTGATACCTTGGTCAGCTCGATACCTTAGTTATTTTGATACCTTGGTAAGCTCGATACCTTAGTCAGTTTGATACCTTGGTCAGCTCGATACCTTAGTTATTTTGATACCTTGGTCAGCTCGATACCTTAGTTATTTTGATACCTTGGTCAGCTCGATACCTTAGTCAGTTTGATACCTTGGTCAGCTCGATACCTTAGTTATTTTGATACCTTGGTCAGCTCGATACCTTAGTTATTTTGATACCTTGGTCAGCTTGATAACTTAGTCAGTTTGATACCTTGGTCAGCTCGATACCTTAGTTATTTTGATACCTTGGTCAGCTCGATACCTTAGTCAGCTTGATATCTTAGTCAGCTCGATACCTTAGTCAGCTTGATATCTTAGTCAGCTTGATACCTTAGTCAGCTCGATAGCTTAGTTAGCTTGATACCTTGGTCAGCTCGATACCTTAGTTATTTTGATACCTTGGTTAGCTCGATACCTTAGTCAGCTTGATACTTTAGTCAGCTTGATAACTTGGTCAGCTCGATAGCTTAGTTAGCTTGATATCTTAGTCAGATTGATACCTTAGTCAGCTGATACCTTAGTCAGCTCGATACTTTAGTTAGCTTGATATCTCAGTCAGCTTAATACCTTAGTCAGCTCGATACCTTTGTCAGATCGATAGCTTAGTTAGTTTGATATCTTATTCAGCTTGATACCTTAGTCAGCTTGATATCTTAGTCAGCTCGATACCTTAGTCAGCTTGATATCTTAGTCAGCTCGATACCTTAGTCAGCTTGATACCTTAGTCAGCTTGATACCTTGGTCAGCTCGATACCTTAATCAGCTTGATATCTTAGTCAGCTCGATACCTTAGTCAGCTTGATATCTTAGTCAGCTTGATACCTTAGTCAGCTCGATAGCTTAGTTAGTTTGATACTTTAGTCAGCTCGATACCTTAGTCAGCTGATACCTTAGTCAGCTTGATAACTTAATCAGCTTGATACCTTGGTCAGCTTAATACTTTAGTTAGCTCAATATGTTTGTCAGCCCGATACCTTAGTCAGCTTGATATCTTAGTCAGCTCGATACCTTAGTCAGCTGATACCTTAGTCAGCTCGATACCTTAGTCAGCTTGATACCTTGGTCAGCTCGATACCTTGGTCAGCTCGATACCTTAATCAGCTTGATATCTTAGTCAGCTCGATACCTTAGTCAGCTTGATACCTTTGTCAGCTCGATACCTTAGTTAGTTTGATACTTTAGTCAGCTCGATACCTTAGTCAGCTGATACCTTAGTCAGCTTGATAACTTAATCAGCTTGATACCTTGGTCAGCTTAATACTTTAGTTAGCTCAATATGTTTGTCAGCCCGATACCTTAGTCAGCTTGATATCTTAGTCAGCTCGATACCTTAGTCAGCTGATACCTTAGCTTGATAACTTAATCAGCTTGATACCTTGGTCAGCTTGATAGCTTAATCAGCTTGATACCTTGGTCAGTTCGATACTTAAGTTAGCTCGATATCTTTGTCAGCTCGATACCTTAGTCAGCTTGATACCTTGGTCAGCTCGATACCTTAGTTAGCTTGATACCTTAGTCAGCTTGATACCTTGGTCAGTTTGATACCGTAGTTAGTTTGATACCTTATTCTGCTTGATACCTTGGTCAGTTTTATACCGTAGTTAGTTTGATACCTTAGTCAGCTTGACACTTTAGTTAGCTTGATAACTTTGTCAGCTTAATAAGTTAGCTCGATACCTTAGTTAGCTTGATACGTCTTGTTAGTTATATTTTCGATGGGGAATTGTAGTCCCATTTATTATTAATACTAATGTATAGCAAAAAATATATAAAGGACATTTTATTATTTGTACAGTGGCGACGAGTTAGTTATTTTAGTTTAGAAAAAAATTTTAACTAAACCAAAAAGTGAGTGTTATACGAGTTGACTGATGGTTAAAAATACTACAACAATAAAAGCATTTGACAACCGAATCGTTTAAACTAAAGTCATTATTTTATTTGTCAGAAAGGCATCAAACCTGATAAGATTTGGATGTAAACTTTACAAAAGTACTTTTCAGATTAAGTTGGTCGGACTATAAACTATTCGACCAACTACACTTAATGACCTGATGTCTACTGTCTCCAGTAATTAAGTATATGAGACAAAAATATAATAACTACCAATTAGATCTGAGAGAAAATTTGTGGTTTAGATAAAATGCTATAAGAAGGATATGGGCCTATAAATATGCCATATACATCAATTGCCGGCGTGATGGATCACTGGCTAAGGCACTGCGACGGTCCAAGGCACAGAGAATAAAGGTGCCAGTGATCGCATCCAATATGTGTCGAGAGGTTATCTGTCCAGTTTACATGCGATATTAGGGCCAGCACCTTGTGAATCCCTCCCTTTACAGCTTCAAATCCTCACGAACGAATGTATTAATTATTATTACAGATGTATAAAGGTGTAGGCTACGTTAGTTGAAATCTATTTTAAAATTCCACTTAGACGTTCACTGCGACCATAAGAAAGCGACCTCTGTTTCTCTCTTTTCTGTGATCCAAAAGTAAAATCTCCACAGCCCTACAGGTTTATTTGAAGAGGAGGGCAAATTTTTATATGAAAAAAGAAAGAACAAAAGTAATAACCTTATGGGCAAATCGTGATCAACTTAAAACCACTAATAAAATACACTAACTGACGTATTCCACCCACGTATTCTACAATCACATAGGTTGGCAGTAATCAACTCAAAGTCCTACCGGCACTCCATCAAACTGAACAACAATTCTAAGTTCCTCTGCTGAGGAAATTTGAAAAGGATGTACTGTTATTTGGTTTGCTAACGATTTTTCACTGCAAAGATCGATGATCAACAGTATTTAGCGAGTTTTAACAAGTTTATTAGCATAACATTATTTTATCACTTTCAATAATCATTACTAAACTAGTCTGGAAATTACGCAGATTTTTTAAAAATTCTATTGGATTCAAGAAAGAACGAAACTTTAGTAAAAAGATGTTGGTACTTTACCAAGAGGATCTTAAATATGATGAAGAAAGCTGAACTGTTTAACAGAATTGTTGTAAGTATATAAAACTGCGAACAAAACAAATAAATTATCAATCTTCATTCAACCGTGTTAAGACAAAAACCTAGTTGCCAAACTTAGAATCACCGATGACACCTCACTGATTTCGAAACTGCGAGAGTCTAGTGGTGCTGTGGTATTTGTGCACACCCCGTTCTCCAATAAGACCCATGAATAATCGATCATTGCTTCAATGAAGACGCCGACGTTCCGAGACTCGTGATAGAACAGAAATAACAATCAACCCTGGGGATGTAAAAAGACAACCAACATTTCAACTATAAATAGTTACACGGAAATATTAATATGTTAAGGGATTTTATGCCACTCACTGTATTAAATTATAAAAATATAATAAATGCTTGGTTAATAAAAAAACTAGTTTACTTTGTTTTTGCTATTTAAAAAAAATAATGAAAGTAACACAATATAAATGTATTACAATATAAGCACAGTATAAGCGATTAAATTTGTGTTTTTGTCCCTTGTATTATACTTCCACCAACACGTAATGCGCTAAATAATAAACTATTTCAAAGATCATTTGTTTTAACCAAGGAAACCTTAAATATTCATATAATATAAATATTAGTTCACTTATTTTTTATTTTTATTAATGTATTCAAATAAGCATTGTTTGGAAGAGTAAAGAGTTTTTAATCCTTAAATTTTAAAAATTAAGTATTGTTATTTTTGTACAGGCATGGAGGTCTTAATTATTAATATTTTTTTTTCATGCGGCCCCCATAATTGGGCCCTTGGTCTGTTGGGGTCGCAGTTGTTTTTCGCAGGTTTCAGTATTTATGTTTTCTTTTGTTTGTTTTGGTTTTTGAATATATCTGTTTCATTACAAATTAATCTTATGTTTAATAATTTAGCTTATGTCTGGTTGTATTTAAACTGTATTTATATTATTGTATTATAACCAATAATGTATTATATAATTTGGAGTACTTTATTTAGGCGCATAAGTTATTATTGTGTTTCTTTAGTTATTTAAGTTTTTTTTTTTTATTATTTTCATCAAATGTGCCTTTTTATTGTGATCAATAATTTTGCTTGTGAAACTAATCTGTACCTGTGAAAACAATAAATACATTTATTATTATTATTATATTCATCTTATACTTTAATATTTATAAAAACAAATGATTGCAAATATTTTTACTTACGTTATTCAACTGCAACTTTTCAATGTGTCTTTGTATTAATTATTGTAAGCAGGGTTGTTAAAAATGTCTGGAGAGTTTAGATAACTTCTTAGCATAAAAGTAAATGAATTAAATTTAGTTTTAAACTGTTAGCTGTTTAAAATATATATTTTATGGACTGTGCAATAACAGAATATATAAAAATCATAGAAAGAAAACTGTAAATAGGAGCAAGAGTTGAGTTTTACATAAAATTAAAGCTCCCGTATTCAAGGATAATTTAATGTAAAATTGACCTCGCAAAACGTAAGCTGTTAAATTATGTAATTATTTTAATTGTCTTCCATTGTAACAAAGTTCTAATTTTCACATTTACACTTATTCTTAAATATATATGTGATAAATGCATACCCAACTTGCTGAACATAGCCGAATCTGAGCTGTATTATTAGTTGGTGTATTTTCCAGAAACAAGGGTAAAGCAGTTTGAATGTCCGCTATAAGAAAACTTTATAACAGTGTTATTCCAAATTAGAAAGAAACCATTCATCTACTCCTGGAACTCACCAATTCCAAAACTTTAAATACAGGGTTTTTACAGAGAAATATTTGTATATAAAACACGTATTCTACTAAAATTGTTATTTTGACCTTTCTCTAAAACTTTTCTCCCAACCTCAAACAGCAGCTGGGATGGGTTATGGTTGCACAAACTAATCATTATGTGCTACATTAATGTTAACGGCTGAATACAAATAATATTTCGTTATTTAGGAAATGTTTTAACTATCTCGGCCATTTAAACCACCTTATGTAATCTATTTTTATTGTTAATATATAATACAACACTACAACCACAGGTAGAGTTAGTTTTCTGTGCTACAACACTAAAATAAAGCATGACCGGATTTTATAAAATAAAGTCATTCAAAGATAATTAATAAACAAATTGATCAATTAGCTAAATTCCACAATTATTTACTCGTTACGTAATCTTCGATATAAATACATTCACAAGTAAAATCCTTAGCGCACTTAAATTATCTTGGATACAAATACATTCATATGTAAAATCATTTGCGTACTTAAGTTATCTTGGATACAAATACATTCACAAGTAAAATCCTTTGCGTACTTAAGTTATCTTGGATACAAATACATTCACAAGTAAAATCCTTTGCGTATAACATTAATTGACAGACACTTACATGGGTGTTGGAAATGTTCCCCTGCAGGACCCCTTATCCTAGAACGGCCAGGAAAACTACTTCGCTTGGAAGGTTGGACAAGTGAAATAGTGTTTGACCGTTTATCTTACTCAGCTGGTCCTTCCATTCCAAATACTCTCTTTCACATCGTCTATCATTTGATTTTCCAATACAGATTTTAATTTCAAAACTACTTAATTTCTTCTACTAATGTTAATTAAGGTTTTAATTTTTGAACTCCTTCTATCTCAAAAAAGTTGAAATGTAATGATTGGGGAGATGTAGCAGAACACTGTTTCCTGGCGTGGTGATTCAGTGGCTAAGGTTTCGGAGAGGAAGGTCCAAGGTTCATATCCCCACTGAGCTAACGGTCGGTACTTCACTGGTTGAATAAAGTCCACGCACATGCTTGCAAGCCCATGTGAACTGGCAAGTTAAGTTGTATCAATAAATAGAAAGTGCTATGAAGCAAAATGAAGTCAAATTAAAGTACAACCTTGAAATACCGACACAGCGTCCACTCAATAGTTGCCATCAACTTTTACAATTAATTAAGTGTCTGTCAATTAATGTTATACAGAAAGGATTTTACTTGTGAATGTATTTGTATCCAAGATAACTTAAGTACGCAAAGGATTTTACTTGTGAATGTATTTATATCCAAGATAACTTAAGTAAGCAAAGGATTTTACTAGTGAATGTATTTGTATCCAAGATTACGTAACGAGTAAATAATTGTGGAATTTAGCTAATTGATCAATTTGTTTATTAATTATCTTTGAATGACTTTATTTTATAAAATCCGGTCATGCTTTATTTTAGTGTTGTAGCACAGAAAACTAACTCTACCTGTGGTTGTAGTGTTGTATTATATATTAACAATAAAAATAGATTACATAAGGTGGTTTAAACGGCCGAGATAGTTAAAAAATTTCCTAAATAACGAAATATTATTTGTATTCAGCCGTTAACATTAATGTAGCACATAATGATTAGTTTGTGCAACCATAACCCATCCCAGCTGCTGTTTGAGGTTGGGAGAAAAGTTTTAGAGAAAGGTCAAAATAACAATTTTAGTAGAATACATGTTTTATATACAAAAAACTAGAAAAGTCTGGGGTGTCCATGTTGGATGGTAGTCAAGGTTCAGATGTTGTGTAGGGGAGAGAACTGAGTGTCAGACTTGTCAATTAGCTGAAAATCAAACCAACATTACGCGGTTCGGATTTCACGTAAAGGTGTAGGTCCCATAGTTGCCCTGACTATTGGGCTATTAAAAGTATTTTCTGTTCAAAGTCGAACTCAGATAGTAAAAATGATTACACTCGTTCATCTTCACTCATCACACTCATCCACCCCTCATATTCACCCATATCTCTACGATCAGCGTCTTAGAAATGAATAATGAATTAATGAAATGTCATTAATTGCTGGGAATAACTAAAACTACTTATTTTTAATTTAATAATGAAAAAACACGAATTCGGAAGAACAATAACGATTATAACTAGACCAATTACTCCAAGAATATATTAAACCAAAGCACATAATATGCCAAACAGTGATGTGGACATTTTAGAGATATGTTTTCTTAACATCATTACGGTACCCACTCAATGGTTTCCATCGACGTGGACTTTACTATAAACTGCTGTAGTGTCTGTGTCGGAGACTGTCCACTGATGATCAGATCAATACTACATGACCCAGAGTCAATTACATTAGATCCTTCAATTGGCCTGACTATTGGACCATAGTTAGATGCCATTTTTACACATATATAGCGAGTATATATTTTATTTTGTTAAATTCACTCGTTAGTTTACATGGGCCTACAGTCATGTGCGGGAACTTTGCTCATCGAGTGTAGTACTAACACCAACCGTTAACTCAGTTGAAGATTCGAACCTTGGACAATGCCCTCTGCAGACCGAAGCCTTAGCCACTGAGCCACCACGCCGGCAATTATTTTGTAAAGTATCAACTATAGAAAAAGTACCCACCTATTTTCATGAGTAGAGATGAAAAAGGAAAACAATTGCTATAGGATGACGTAGAAACATGTTTTGATATCACGGAGGAAATATTCAATAAGCAAAGAAACTCAACAATAATTCTAAACCATCTAATAGTGCACATATTTTATAACATAACTATTGCTAGTAAAACTATTTCTTAGAATTATATTGAAGAATGAAAATAATATAGTTTCGTTCCTAACAGATACTGTAAATGCCTGAGATAAATTGCTTCGTCTTTCAAACTAAACAAGAACTGGGAAAAATATGTAGTTAAAATAAATTGAAATTGTACTAAATAATTTCTCAGTTTATGTTATATTTGAGATCATTCACGCTTTTGGGCACTATATAGGTTTAGTTTTTAGAATAACGCTTAAAAACGTACTTATATAAAAAAAACTCAACCTTATCGATATTTTTAAAACGTACAAAACCGTCATATGTACTGTACAAGTTAAATGTAAATGAGTGAGTCAGTGACTCACCACATCCAGATTTGTGGTATATATTTTAAACAATAGTTAAATGTAATTTACAGTCATAATGTAAAATAGGGCAGTTTTATTATTGTTTTACTAAATGACGTATCAAAAGAAACAAATCGCGACAATATTTGGAAGAAACATCCGACGATCTTCTTTACAAGTGTTTAAAGTGTAAGTCGAGCAGCGCTGAACAATCTCAAAAACGTATTGCATAAGTTTTGTAACATATATTTTATGTGGTTGAACTGTCTGAGACACATTCTCCTGCTGGGCTGAAGGCAGATATATACGTAGTAGCAAGGGGATTTACAAAGACATTAAGTCATCGGAAACAATTCCACTTAGTTGGAGTCTACACTACTATAATGTCTAAAGTTGGCCAGTAAAAACCATTGGAGAGGAAAACTTCCACCAAAGTATCTTTTATCTCTAAAGTGCTGACTTTATTGTGTATTTTGTCGCAGTTAATACATTTGGTTCCTTATGTCTACACGTAGAAACTGTCAATTCCATAGATGGCTGATCCATTAAAATAGTTAATTGAAAAACGAGGATGAATAGTAATAATAATAATAAATAGTATAACATATTTTTCAATATTTATTTCCACGGCTGTACTGTCATATATTTAAAGCATCTATATTCAATTCACAATGAAGGTGAAATAACTGATAATTGAAGCGAGTTAATTGAAACGCCATTGCCAAGTCATTAATCTCTATGTATTAATTAAGTCTAGCATGCACGATGACCTGCAAGGTCCTCTCACTGGTCATAAATGTTCTATCCTGGTATGTACGATAGCCACAAGGTCCTATCCCTGGTCGTAAATGTTCTATCCTGGTATGCACGATGACCACAAGGTCCTCTCCCTGGTATGTTCTATCCTGGTATGTACGATAGCCACAAGGTCCTATCCCTGGTCGTAAATGTTCTATCCTGGTATGCACGATGACCACAAGGTCCTCTTCCTGGTATGTCCTATCCTGGTATGTACGATAGCCACAAGGTCATGTCCCTGGTCGTAAATGTTCTATCCTGGTATGCACGATGACCACAAGGTCCTCTTCCTGGTATGTCCTATCCTGGTATGTACGATAGCCACAAGGTCATGTCCCTGGTCGTAAATGTTCTATCCTGGTATGCACGATGACCACAAGGTCCTCTCCCTGGTCATAAATGTTCTATCCTGGTATGTACGATAGCCAAAAGGACCTATCCCTGGTCGTAAATGTTCTATCTTGGTATGCACGATGACCACAAGGTCCTATCCCTGGTATGTTCTATCCTGGTATGTACGATAGCCACAAAGTCCTATCTCTGGTCATAAATGTTCTATCCTGGTATGTACGATAGCCACAAAGCCCTCTCCCTGGTTGTAAATGTTCTATCCTGGTCTGCACGATGACCACAAGGTCCTCTCCCAGGAAATTAATGTCTTGTTCTAGTGTTCACAATGACCACGAAACCCTCTCCATGGTTATAATTGTACTAGCCTAGCATGAACGATGAGAACAAGGTCCTCTCCCAGGTCATCTATTCACTGTTCTAGTGTGTACGTTGACCACAAGGTCCTCGCTCTGGCCATTAATTCCATATTCTAGTGTATACGATATCAAGTACATAACCCTACACCGAAGTCACTTCATAAAGATTCGCCAGAATACTAATAATAGATACTTAATTTGACGACCTCTGTTGGCTGTAACCTGTGCTATTGATTATCCAAAATATTATGTACAAATATTTTTGTAACACCTTTAGTCAGTATCATGGTATTTTTACTGTTTTCTTAAAAACTTCTCGACAGTATGCGAGATCGAAACAAAGCAGGTAGTAAAAAGTAAAATTTGTAAATATTAGATAGTTGCAGTGTGATTCAATAAAGAAGATAAACAAAATTTTCTATTTTTCATGCTTAGTATTTTCCGTGCTATATAACGGATAACGCGCCTGCTATTCCATGAGGTTTACTGTTATTGATGTAGTTACCGTTTCCAACTGTTTGATCTAAACATAACCTAAAAAATAAGCATGTGGTTCATGAAAACTGTGTTCGCACCTTCGCCTCACACACACGCACACAGTGTTGTATATGACATTTATCGGATTCATGTAATCAATTAAAACATCGTCGTCACATCGTAAGTTCTTATAGATCCTAAGGCTGATGAAATAAAAAAAAACTTCAATCAGTTATAGGAGTAAAATATATTACAGGTAAACTATCAGACAACTGAACTAGGTTTTACCAAGGTCTAATAACATACAGCCGCGACACTCCGTTAACAATTGGCGACATAAAGGACGCTACGCTCCTAGCGGCGGGGAGACAATAGTGCGTATTTCTGCACTATCTACATCCACAGCTGTGATTAGTAAAGTTCACATACCTTACGTCTATAATCTGTCATGGCACTTTTTCTATTGCTATTATTCCACTAATTTAAAACACAATTCAACACAGCGGTAATATGATGTAGTTGTTCGATCCGGCTACTTCGAGCGCTGGCTTCACAGCGGTAATATGATGTAGTTGTTCGATCCGGCTACTTGGAGCGCTGGCTTCACAGCGGTATTCTGATGTAGTTGTTCGGTCCGGCTACTTGGAGCGCTGGCTTCACAGCGGTAATATGATGTAGTTGTTCGGTCCAGCTACTTGGAGCGCTGGCTTCACAGCGGTAATATGATGTAGTTGTTCGGTCCAGCTACTTGGAGCGCTGGCTTCACAGCGGTAATATGATGTAGTTGTTCGGTCCAGCTACTTGGAGCGCTGGCTTCACAGCCATCAAAATGTTGTGACTGTACGTTATTATTAGACTGTGGTCTTATTTCACATTGCTGAAATAGACAATACTGCCACTGCATAGATAACAATTATCGTACAAGTAGTAGAATTGTTTAGTTGTACTGTAAAACGCAAATTTAAGAAATGACATTGCAAAACTAGCTAAATGTAAGTTAACTAATTATACCGTCAGCACGGTAATACCCCCTGTAACAGCCCGCTGGTTGTAGATAGGTAGCCGTAATAAGATTACCTCGGAGGTAACAACCAGTGTAACTAATGCCCAGTTTAACGTCAGCACGGTAATACCCCCTGTAACAGCCCGCTGGTTGTAGATAGGTAGCCGTAATAAGATTACCTCGGAGGTAACAACCAGTGTAACTAATGCCCAGTTTAACGTCAGCACGGTAATACCCCCTGTAACAGCCCGCTGGTTGTAGATAGGTAGCCGTAATAAGATTACCTCGGAGGTAACAACCAGTGTAACTAATGCCCAGTTTAACGTCAGCACGGTAATACCCCCTGTAACAGCCCGCTGGTTGTAGATAGGTAGCCGTAATAAGATTACCTCGGAGGTAACAACCAGTGTATCTAATGGCCAGTTTAACGTCAGCACGGTAATACCCCCTGTAACAGCCCGCTGGTTGTAGATAGGTAGCCGTAATAAGATTACCTCGGAGGTAACAACCAGTGTATCTAATGGCCAGTTTAACGTCAGCACGGTAATACCCCCTGTAACAGCCCGCTGGTTGTAGATAGGTAGCCGTAATAAGATTACCTCGGAGGTAACAACCAGTGTATCTAATGGCCAGTTTAACGTCAGCACGGTAATACCCCCTGTAACAGCCCGCTGGTTGTAGATAGGTAGCCGTAATAAGATTACCTCGGAGGTAACAACCAGTGTATCTAATGGCCAGTTTAACGTCAGCACGGTAATACCCCCTGTAACAGCCCGCTGGTTGTAGATAGGTAGCCGTAATAAGATTACCTCGGAGGTAACAACCAGTGTAACTAATGCCCAGTTTAACGTCAGCACGGTAATACCCCCTGTAACAGCCCGCTGGTTGTAGATAGGTAGCCGTAATAAGATTACCTCGGAGGTAACAACCAGTGTATCTAATGGCCAGTTTAACGTCAGCACGGTAATACCCCCTGTAACAGCCCGCTGGTTGTAGATAGGTAGCCGTAATAAGATTACCTCGGAGGTAACAACCAGTGTATCTAATGGCCAGTTTAACGTCAGCACGGTAATACCCCCTGTAACAGCCCGCTGGCTGTAGATAGGTAGCCGTAATAAGATTACCTCGGAGGTAACAACCAGTGTATCTAATGGCCAGTTTAACGTCAGCACGGTAATATCCCTTGTAACAGCCCGCTCCACAGCTAATGACCAAAACCTCTCTACAATGCTAATGACCCAGTGATAGCTGTGCTAAAAAAGTCTCCTCTGCTTGGCTTATGTAAAAAATAATATTTCACCATCTGTTTACCGAAAACAAGTATAAATATTATTCTTGTATGAAGAATCATATCATTGTAAAATATTTTTTAAACAATCTGAATCCACTTAGTAAAATGCAATTAAAATTTAACACTTGATATTTAGAGGCAATTATCATACCTAAAATTTTTTTGGGTTACTATTGGACACTCCTATGAAGTCAAATTACTTCCAACAGGTTTTCGTCATAATTATGTAGGTTTAACATAAAAAGGAATATAATAATTGGACGAAAGCTTTTTCGGAGATTAAATTAAAATGCACAACCTTTATTAAAGTACTGCTTACCAACTAAAATTTAAATGAAACAAATTATCACTTCTAATTTCAGAAAAAAATCCTTAAAAGCTTATTCATAGAGTAACAGAAATCACCTGTTTTGTTAAAAAGTTGACAACATCGTATGACCACAAAAATGCTGGTTACGAACAATATTAATACCATTATAAATTTATACTAATAATTTGAAACATTTTGTATTATATAACATTCAAACAAAAATCAACATTGTTAATAGCCTACAAGGCACGAGCCATTTTTTTCTATTTCAATCCCCAAGCTGTTTTCATTTTATTATTTGATTCTTAGTGATGTAAGACGTTGAAACCAGAACTTATGAGAAGTTCGGAACCAAAGAACTCGAAAATGCAAAATTCGTTAACAGCCTTCTTAGCGAATAACTTTTGTCACTCGCGCCTCTGACTCTACCTGGTGTTGACTTAGGAACTACTTATAACTCCGTCGACAATCAGAAGACCGGTTGTCGTCTGTCCTTCCGACTCTCTACCTGGTGTTGACTTAGGAACTACTTATAACTCCGTCGACAATCAGAAGACCGGTTGTCGTCTGTCCTTCCGACCCTCTACCTGGTGTTGACTTTGGAACTACTTATAACTCATCGAATATCAGAAGACCGGTTGCCGTCTGTCCTTCCGACCCTCTACCTGGTGTTAACTTTGGAACTACTTATAACTCCGCCGACTATCAGAAGACCGGTTGCCGTCTGTCCTTCCAGCCCTCTACCTGGTGTTAACTTTGGAACTACTTATAACTCCGTCAACTATCAGAAGACCGCCTGTCGTCTGTCCTTCCGACTCTCTACCTGGTGTTGCCTTTGGAACTACTTATAACTCCGTCAACTATCAGAAGACCGGTTGTCGTCTGTCCTTCCGACTCTCTACCTGGTGTTAACTTTGGAACTACTTCTAACTTCGTCGACTATCAGAAGACCGGCTGTCGTCTGTCCTTCCAGCCCTCTACCTGGTGTTGCCTTTGGAACTACTTATAACTCCGTTACAATCAGAAGACCGGTTGTCGTCTGTCCTTCTGACTCTCTACCTGGTGCTACTTTGGAACTACTTGTAACTTCGTCGACTATCAGAAGACCGGTTGTCGTCTGTCCTTCCAGCCCTCTACCTGGTGTTGCCTTTGGAACTACTTATAACTCCGTCAACTATCAGAAGACCGGTTGTCGTCTGTCCTTCTGACTCTCTACCTGGTGTTAACTTTGGAACTACTTGTAATTCCGTCGACTATCACAAGACCGGTTGTCGTCTGTCCTTCTGACCCTCTACCTGGTGTTAACTTTGGAACTACTTATAACTCCGTCAACTATCAGAAGACCGGTTGTCGTCTGTCCTTCTGACTCTCTACCTGGTGTTAACTTTGGAACTACTTGTAACTTCGTCGACTATCAGAAGACCGGCTGTCGTCTGTCCTTCTGACTCTCTACCTGGTGTTAACTTTGGAACTACTTGTAACTTCGTCGACTATCAGAAGACCGGCTGTCATCTGTCCTTCCAGCCCTCTACCTGGTGTTGCCTTTGTGAACTTCTTATAAATCCGCCGACTATCAGAAGACCGGCTGTCATCTGTCCTTCCAGCCCTCTACCTGGTGTTGCCTTTGGAACTACTTATAACTCCGTCAACTATCAGAAGACCGGTTGTCGTCTGTCCTTCTGACTCTCTATCTGGTGTTAACTTTGGAACTACTTATAACTCCGTCGACTATCAGAAGACCGGCTGTCGTCTGTCCTTCCAGCCCTCTACCTGGTGTTGCTTTTGGAACTACTTATAACTCCGTCAACTATCAGAAGACTGGTTGTCGTCTGTCCTTCTGACTCTCTACCTGGTGTTAACTTTGGAACTACTTGTAACTTCGTCGACTATCAGAAGACCGGCTGTCATCTGTCCTTCCAGCCCTCTACCTGGTGTTGCCTTTGTGAACTTCTTATAAATCCGCCGACTATCAGAAGACCGGCTGTCATCTGTCCTTCCAGCCCTCTACCTGGTGTTGCCTTTGGAACTACTTATAACTCCGTCAACTATCAGAAGACCGGTTGTCGTCTGTCCTTCTGACTCTCTATCTGGTGTTAACTTTGGAACTACTTATAACTCCGTCGACTATCAGAAGACCGGCTGTCGTCTGTCCTTCCAGCCCTCTACCTGGTGTTGCCTTTGGAACTACTTATAACTCCCTCAACTATCAGAAGACCGGTTGTCGTCTGTCCTTCCAACCCTCTACCTGGTCTTGCCTTTGGAACTACTTATAACTCCGTCGACTACCAGAAGACCAGCTGTCGTCTGTCCTTCCAGCCCTCTACCTGGTGTTGCCTTTGGAACTACTTATAATTCCGTCAACTATCAGAAGACCGGTTGTCGTCTGTCCTTCTGACTCTCTACCTGGTGTTAACTTTGGAACTACTTGTAACTTCGTCGACTATCAGAAGACCGGCTGTCGTCTGTCCTTCCAGCCCTCTACCTGGTGTTGCCTTTGGAACTACTTATAACTCCCTCAACTATCAGAAGACCGGTTGTCGTCTGTCCTTCCAAACCTCTACCTGGTCTTGCCTTTGGAATTACTTATAACTCCGTCAACTATCAGAAGACCGGCTGTCGTCTGTCCTTCCAACCCTCTACCTGGTCTTGCCTTTGGAACTACTTATAACTCCCGCAACTATCAGAAGACCGGTTGTCGTCTGTCCTTCTGACTCTCTACCTGGTGTTAACTATGGAACTACTTGTAACTTCGTCGCCTATCAGAAGACCGGCTGTCGTCTGTCCTTCCAGCCCTCTACCTGGTGTTGCCTTTGGAACTACTTATAACTCCGTCAACTATCAGAAGACCGGCTGTCGTCTGTCCTTCCAGCCCTCTACCTGGTGTTGCCTTTGGAACTACTTATAACTCCCTCAACTATCAGAAGACCGGTTGTCGTCTGTCCTTCCAACCCTCTACCTGGTCTTGCCTTTGGAACTACTTATAACTTCATCGACTATCAGAAGACCGGCTGTCGTCTGTCCTACCAGCCCTCTACCTGGTGTTGCCTTTGGAACTACTTATAACTTCGTCAACTATCAGAAGACCGGTTGTCGTCTGTCCTTCCAACCCTCTACCTGGTGTTGACTTTGGAACTACTTATATCTCCGTCGACTATCAGAAGACCGGCTGTCATCTGTCCTTCCAGCCCTCTACCTGGTCTTGCCTTTGGAACTACTTATAACTCCGTCGACTACCAGAGGACCGGCCGTCATCTGTCCTTCCGACCCTCTACCTAGTGTTGACTTTGGAACTACTTATAACTCCGCCGACATATCAAAAGACCGGCGGTCGTCTAACCTTCCAGCCCTCTACCTGGTGTTGACTTTGGAACTACTTATAACTCCGTCGACTATCAGAAGACCGGCTGTCGTGTGACCCTCCGACTCTCTATCTGGTGTTAACTTTGGAACTACTTATAACTCCGTCGCCTATCAGAAGACCGGTTGTCGTCTGTCCTTCCAGCCCTCTACCTGGTGTTGCCTTTGGAACTACTTATAACTCCGTCGACTACCAGAAGACTAGCTGTCGTCTATCCTTCCGACCCTCTACCTGGTGTTGACTTTGGAACTACTTATAACTCCGTCGACTATCAGAAAACCGGCTGTCGTCTGTCCTTCTGACTCTCTACCTGGTGTTGACTTTGGAATTACTTATAACTCCGTCGACTATCAGAAGACCGGTTGTCGTCTGTCCTTCCGACCCTCTACCTGGTGTTGCCTTTGGAACTACTTATAACTCCGTCGACTACCAAAACACCAGCTGTCGTCTGTCCTTCCGACCCTCTACCTGGTGTTGACTTGGAACTACTTATAACTCCGTCGACTATCAGAAGACCGGCTATCGTCTGTCCTTCCAGCCCTCTACCTGGTGTTGCCTTTGGAACTACTTATAACTCCGTCGACTACCAGAAGACCAGCTGTCGTCTGTCCTTCCGACCCTCTACCTGGTGTTGACTTTGGAACTACTTATAACTCCGTCAACTATCAGAAGACCGGCTGTCGTCTGTCCTTCAAGCCCTCTACCTGGTGTTGACTTTAGAACTACTTATAACTCCGTCGACTATCAGAAGACCGGCTGTCGTCTGTCCTTCCAGCCCTCTACCTGGTGTTGCCTTTGGAACTACTTATAACTCCGTCGACTACCAGAAGACCAGCTGTCGTCTGTCCTTCCGACCCTCTACCTGTTGTTGACTTTGGAACTACTTATAACTCCGTCGACTATCAGAAGACCGGCTGTCGTCTGTCCTTCTGACTCTCTACCTGGTGTTGACTTTGGAACTACTTATAACTCCGTCGACTATCAGAAGACCGGCTGTCGTCTGTCCTTCTGACTCTCTACCTGGTGTTGACTTTGGAACTACTTATAACTCCGTCTACTATCAGAAGACCGGTTGTCGTCTGTCCTTCCGACTCTCTACCTGGTGTTGACTTTGGAACTACTTATACATCCGTCGACTATCAGAAGACCGGCTGTCGTCTGTCCTTCTGACCCTCTACCTGGTGTTTACTTTGGAACTGCTTATAACTCCGTCGACTATCAGAAGACCGGTTGTCGTCTGTCCTTCCGACTCTCTACCTGGTGTTGACTTTGGAACTACTTATAACTCCGTCGACTATCAGAAGACCGGCTGTCTTCTGTCCTTCTGACTCTCTACCTGGTGTTGACTTTGGAACTACTTATAACTCCGTCGACTATCAGAAGACCGGTTGTCGTCTGTCCTTCCGACCCTCTACCTGGTATTAACTTTGGAACTACTTATAACTCCGTCGACTATCAGAAGACCGGCTGTCTTCTGTCCTTCTGACTCTCTACCTGGTGTTGACTTTGGAGCTACTTATAACTCCGTTGACTATCAGAAGACCGACTGTCGTCTGTCCCTCCGACTCTCTATCTGGTGTTAACTTTGGAACTACTTATAACTCCGTCGCCTATCAGAAGACTGGCTGTCGTCTGTCCTTCTGACTCTCTACCTGGTGTTGACTTTGGAGCTACCTATAACTCGTCAAATATCAGAAGACCGGTTGTCGTCTGTCCTTCTGACCCTCTACCTGGTGTTAACTTTGGAACTACTTGTAACTTCGTCGACTATCAGAATACCGGTTGTCGTCTGTGCTTCTGACTCTCTACCTAGTGTTAACTTTGGAACTACTTACAACTCCCTTGACTATCAGAAGACCAGTTGTCGTCTGTCCTTCTGACTCTCTACCTGGTGTTAACTTTGGAACTACTTATAACTCCGTCGACTATCAGAAGACCAGTTGTCGTCTGTCCTTCTGACTCTCTACCTGATGTTAACTTTGGAACTACTTATAACTCCATCGACTATCAGAAGACGGTTGTCGTATGTCCTTCTGACTGTCTACCTGGTGTTAACTTTGGAACTACTTATAACTCCGTCGACTATCAGAAGACCGGTTGTCGTATGTTCTTCTGACTCTCTACCTGGTGTTAACTTTGGAACTACTTGTAACCTCGTCGACTATCAGAAGACCGGTTGTCGTCTGTCCTTCTGACTCTCTACCTGGTGTTGACTTTGGAACTACTTATAACTCCGTCGACTATCAGAAGACCGGTTGTCGTATGTTCTTCTGACTCTCTACCTGGTGTTAACTTTGGCACTACTTGTAACCTCGTCGACTATCAGAAGACCGGTTGTCGTCTGTCCTTCTGACTCTCTACCTGGTGTTGGCTTTGGAGTACTTATAACTCCATCGACTATCAGAAGGCGGTTGTTGTCTGTCCTTCTGACTCTCTACCTGGTGTTGGCTTTGGAACTACTTGTAACTCCGTCGACTATCAGAAGACGGTTGTGTTCTGTCCTTCTGACTCTCTACCTGGTGTTAACTGTGGAACTACTTATAACTCCGTCGACTATCAGAAGACCGGTTGTCGTATGTTCTTCTGACTCTCTACCTGGTGTTGGCTTTGGAACTACTTGTAACTCCGTCGACTATCAGAAGACGGTTGTTGTCTGTCCTTCTGACTCTCTACCTGGTGTTAGCTGTGGAACTACTTATAACTCCGTCGACTATCAGAAGACCAGTTGTCGTCTGTCCTTCTGACTCTCTACCTGGTGTTGGCTTTGGAACTACTTCTAACTCCGTCGACTATCAGAAGACGGTTGTTGTCTGTCCTTCTGACTCTCTACCTGGTGTTAACTGTGGAACTACTTATAACTCCGTCGACTATCAGAAGACCAGTTGTCGTCTGTCCTTCTGACTCTCTACCTGGTGTTAACTGTGGAACTACTTATAACTCCGTCGACTATCAGAAGACCAGTTGTCGTCTGTCCTTCTGACTCTCTACCTAGTGTTGGCTTTGGAACTACTTGTAACTCCGTCGACTATCAGAAGACCGGTTGTCGTATGTTCTTCTGACTCTCTACCTGGTGTTTACTTTGGAACTACTTGGAACCTCGTCGACTATCAGAAGACCGGTTGTCGTCTGTCCTTCTGACTCTCTACCTGGTGTTGGCTTTGGAACTACTTGTAACTCCGTCGACTATCAGAAGACGGTTGTTGTCTGTCCTGCTGACTCTCTACCTGGTGTTGACTTTGGAACTACTTATAACTCCGTCGACTATCAGAAGACCAGTTGTCGTCTGTCCTTCTGACTCTCTACCTGGTGTTAACTTTGGAACTACTTGTAACCTCGTCGACTATCACAAGACCGATTGTTTTTTGTTCACTCCTCCCCAAACCATTCTGTGATTTGAACAGTCGTGGCAGTTAACTCTCCTTCCCCGCCTGGCTACCAGACAGCGCCAGTTATAAGTAGGTGACTATAGCGTTTGCAATTTAACACTACTTCACTTTAAAATGTTTAAAGTTTAAAATTTTTAACATTAGTATTTAAAATGCTTTATAGCACAAGTGTGACTAGTGCCCCCTCGGATTAGATTTTTTCTATCTTATTTTGATTATTTTTATTTTAATCGTAAATTAGAACAATAGTTATTTGAATTAAAAAACAAATTAAAATATTTTAAAATAATCTAATATCAGAAGACACAAGACAATTGGTGTTCTATTCAAAAAATGGTTAAGTTTACAATTTTAACTTCGTAAACATAGCTGAAATTATGTTTTGAAATTAACACTGGCCTTATAGAGAGTAAAATAGTACATACTGCAACTATGGCGAAAGGTCAAGCAGATGCTTCATGGTAAAATCACAGAATAAGCAGATTCTGTGGTAATATGCAGGGAGAAATACAGGGCGTTTCTTTTAAAACGTAACTCTTTTTAAAAGTACAGAAAATGAAGGTTTAATTACAAGTTCATAGGTTGGTAGCCCTGGTTCTTCTTCTTCCATGACTATCAGCTGAGTTAAATTGTTGCATTGTTGTTCACTTTCTTTGGGTTTCGTGGAATGTCATTAAATTGAGGTTAGAGACATGGTTTTGAGCAAAGACCAGAGAGTGTTTATTGTGGAGGAATCAAAATCGTTAAAACAAACATGTCATTAAAATTATGTTAATAGTAGTAATAACTGTTAATAATAATAAAGTGTGTTATAAATGTATGTTTTTTTTTTGTAATTTTTATTTCAAATGGTAGATTGCATTTTAAAAGAAACGCCCTGTTTAATGTAATCATAAAATCTAATGTAAGATATATTCTAGTAAATTATTTGGAAATAATGTTATTACAATTGGAAATAATTTATTTAATCTGAAATATTCCAAGAGCTCCTCCAAGTCAGCCTGGGGAAGGAATTCAAAATGATAATGCGCTCCGGTATCCGTTCACGGACCAGCCATCGATCATGGACGGGAATATAATTTAATTACCAAGTTTCATTTTGAACGATGTCTTTGTTTTGATTTTCATTTTAATAGGTATTCGGAAAGACTTAATTATTTAACAGATAACTCGTTTAACTAAACTTCTTGTTGCAGTCTGTAGATACATTTTACATTAATGTACTCTGGATATTTCATCGTGTTATTAAATAATTTCATTTCAGAAGTAATAAATTAATCATGATATAAATAAAAAACGTTTGAAACGTCACATAAACTTTATTTTCGTATTTTATTAGTTACAAATTAAATAAATTGAAGTATGGTAGTAAATTATTATCAGCTACCTGGACTACATTGGTCATTCATGTCTACGATGTCATCAGCACATTTGCCTTCTTAATGTTTATTGTGTTAATTCATTAATGTATCAATATGTACCAATAATGTTGAGGAATATTTTAAAACAAAATCGTTCGTTTTATGTCAAGATGCTTTTTAACAACAATTTCCAGGTAATGGTAAACTTAACAAATCTACTATTTACAGACTTGTTATAAAATTAAAAGAAACAGGTTCATTTTTATTTCAAAGCATGGGTTACGTTATAAAATATACGCCTTGTATATCAGATTAAAAACGTATTTATCGCTACAGAATACCAGGGACACCAAATTAAATTCTAAAGACAACTGATTGTATAGAACAAGTCATAAAAATCAAGGGGTTTAAGGTTCCTAAAAATAATATGATCCTTTACACAGTAGTCGTGAGGAGGTTTTTGATACTGGTACTCGAACTCGCAGTAGAGAAGAATTAATAAAAAAAATAGTATTAAAGTAAAACCAAAACATACTGTAACTCTTTCACTTCTGACCTAACCTTTCCTCTCCCATTACCTAACAAACTAACCCAACGAAAGTAAACGTTTATCTACTAAATGTGTTATTGTGTTGACGTAAAACCAAAACATACTGTAAATCTACCACTTGTGACCTAACCTTCCCTCTCCTATTACCTAACGAATTAACTCAACGAAAGTAAACATTTATCTACTAAATGTGTTATTGTGTTGACGTAATACCAAAACATACTGTAACTCTACCACTTTTGACCTAACCTTCCCTCTCCTATTACCTAACGAACTAACTCAACGAAAGTAAACATTTATCTACTAAATGTGTTATTGTGTTGACGTAAAACCAAAACATACTGTAAATCTACCACTTGTGACCTAACCTTCCCTCTCCTATTACCTAACGAACTAACTCAACGAAAGTAAACGTTTATCTACTAAATGTGTTATTGTGTTGACGTAAAACCAAAACATACTGTAACTCTACAACTTCTGACCTAACCTTTCCTCTCCTATTACCTAACAAACTAACTCAACGAAAGTAAACGTTTACCTACTAAATGTGTTATTGTGTTGACGTAAAACCAAAACATACTGTAAATCTACCACTTGTGACCTAACCTTCCCCCTCCTATTACCTAACGAACTAACTCAACGAAAGTAAACTTTTACATACTAAATGTGTTATTGTGTTGACGTAAAACCAAAACATACTGTAAATCTACCACTTGTGACCTAACCTTCCCCCTCCTATTACCTAACGAACTAACTCAACGAAAGTAAACGTTTACCTACTAAATGTGTTATTGTGTTGACGTAAAACCAAAACATACTGTAAATCTACCACTTGTGACCTAACCTTCCCTCTCCTATTACCTAACAAACTAACTCAACGAAAGTAAACGTTTACCTACTAAATGTGTTATTGTGTTGACGTAAAACCAAAACATACTGTAAATCTACCACTTGTGACCTAACCTTCCCTCTCCTATTACCTAACGAACTAACTCAACGAAAGTAAACATTTATCTACTAAATGTGTTATTGTGTTGACGTAATACCAAAACATACTGTAACTCTACCACTTTTGACCTAACCTTCCCTCTCCTATTACCTAACGAACTAACTCAACGAAAGTAAACATTTATCTACTAAATGTGTTATTGTGTTGACGTAAAACCAAAACATACTGTAAATCTACCACTTGTGACCTAACCTTCCCTCTCCTATTACCTAACGAACTAACTCAACGAAAGTAAACGTTTATCTACTAAATGTGTTATTGTGTTGACGTAAAACCAAAACATACTGTAACTCTACAACTTCTGACCTAACCTTTCCTCTCCTATTACCTAACAAACTAACTCAACGAAAGTAAACATTTATCTACTAAATGTGTTATTGTGTTGACGTAAAACCAAAACATACTGTAACTCTACCACTTGAGACCTAACCTTCCCCCTCCTATTACCTAACGAACTAACTCAACGAAAGTAAACTTTTACATACTAAATGTGTTATTGTGTTGACGTAAAACCAAAACATACTGTAAATCTACCACTTGTGACCTAACCTTCCCCCTCCTATTACCTAACGAATTAACTCAACGAAAGTAAACGTTTACCTACTAAATGTGTTATTGTGTTGACGTAAAACCAAAACATACTGTAAATCTACCACTTGTGACCTAACCTTCCCTCTCCTATTACCTAACAAACTAACTCAACGAAAGTAAACGTTTACCTACTAAATGTGTTATTGTGTTGACGTAAAACGAAAACATACTGTAAATCTACCACTTGTGACCTAACCTTCCCTCTCCTATTACCTAACAAACTAACTCAACGAAAGTAAACGTTTACCTACTAAATGTGTTACTGTGTTGACGTAAAACCAAAACATACTTAAATCTACCACTTGTGACCTAACCTTCCCTCTCCTATTACCTAACGAACTAACCCAACTGAAGTAAACGTTTATCTACTAAATGTGTTATTGTGTTGACGTAAAACCAATACATACCGTAACTCTACCACTTTTGATCTAACCTTCCCTCTCCTATTACCTAACGGACTAACTCAACGAAAGTAAACATTTATCTACTAAATGTGTTATTGTGTTAACGTAAAACCAATACATACGGTAACTCTACCAGTTTTGATCTAACCTTCCCTCTCCTATTACCTAACGAACTAACTCAACGAAAGTAAACGTTTATCTACTAAATGTGTTATTGTGTTGACGTAAAACCAATACATACTGTAACTCTACCACTTGTGACCTAACCTTCCCTCTCCTATTACCTAACGAACTAACTCAACGAAAGTAAACGTTTATCTACTAAATGTGTTATTGTGTTGACGTAAAACCAAAACATACTGTAACTCTACCACTTGTGACCTAACCTTCCCTCTCCTATTACCTAACGAACTAACTCAACGAAAGTAAACATTTATCTACTAAATGTGTTATTGTGTTGACGTAAAACCAAAACATATTGTAACTCTACCACTTGTGACCTAACCTTCCCTCTCCTATTACCTAACGAACTAACCCAACTGAAGTAAACGTTTATCTACTAACTGTGTTATTGTGTTGACGTAAAACCAAAACATATTGTAACTCTACCACTTGTGACCTAACCTTCCCTCTCCTATTACCTAACGAACTAACCCAACTGAAGTAAACGTTTATCTACTAACTGTGTTATTGTGTTGACGTAATACCAAAACATACTGTAACTCTACCACTTGTGACCTAACCTTCCCTCGCCTATTATCTAACGAACTAACCCAACTGAAATAAACGTTTATCTACTAACTGTGTTATTGTGTTGACGTAAAACCAAAACATACTGTAAATCTACCACTTCTGACCTAACCTTTCCTCTCCTATTATCTAACGAACTAACCCAACTGAAGTAAACGTTTACCTACTAAATGTGTTATTGTGTTGACGTAAAACCAAAACATACTGTAACTCTACCACTTGTGACCTAACCTTCCCTCGCCTATTACCTAACGAACTAACCCAACTGAAGTAAACGTTTACCTACTAAATGTGTTATTGTGTTGACGTAAAACCAAAACATACTGTAAATCTACCACTTGTGACCTAACCTTTCCTCTCCTATTACCTAACGAACTAACCCAACTGAAGTAAACGTTTACCTACTAAATGTGTTATTGTGTTGACGTAAAACCAAAACATACTGTAACTCTACCACTTGTGACCTAACCTTCCCTCTCCTATTACCTAACGAACTAACCCAACTGAAGTAAACGTTTACCTACTAAATGTGTTATTGTGTTGACGTAAAACCAAAACATACTGTAACTCTACCACTTGTGACCTAACCTTCCCTGTCCTATTACCTAACAAATGAACCCAACAAAAGTAAACGTTTATCTACTAAATGTGTTATTGTGTTGACGTAAAACCAAAACATACTGTAAATCTACCACTTGTGACCTAACCTTTCCTGTCCTATTACCTAACAGACGAAACCAACGAAAGTAAACGTTTACATACTAAATGTGTTATTGTGTTGACGTAAAACCAAAACATACTGTAAATCTACCACTTGTGACCTAACCTTCCCTCTCCTATTACCTAACAAACTAACTAAACGAAATTAAACGTTTACCTACTGAATGTGTTATTGTGTTGACGTAAAACCAAAACATACTGTAATTCTACCACTTGTGACCTAACCTTCCCTCTCCTATTACCTAACGAACTAACCCAACTGAAGTAAACGTTTACCTACTAAATGTGTTATTGTGTTGACGTAAAACCAAAACATACTGTAACTCTACCACTTGTGACCTAACCTTCCCTGTCCTATTACCTAACAAATGAACCCAACAAAAGTAAACGTTTATCTACTAAATGTGTTATTGTGTTGACGTAAAACCAAAACATACTGTAAATCTACCACTTGTGACCTAACCTTCCCTGTCCTATTACCTAACAGACGAAACCAACGAAAGTAAACGTTTACATACTAAATGTGTTATTGTGTTGACGTAAAACCAAAACATACTGTAAATCTACCACTTGTGACCTAACCTTCCCTCTCCTATTACCTAACAATCTAACTAAACGAAATTAAACGTTTACCTACTAAATGTGTTATTGTGTTGACGTAAAACCAAAACATACTGTAAATCTACCATTTGTGACCTAACCTTCCCTCTCCTATTACCTAACGAACTAACTCAACGAAAGTAAACATTTATCTACTAAATGTGTTATTGTGTTGACGTAAAACCAAAACATACTGTAAATCTACCACTTGTGACCTAACCTTCCCTCTCCTATTACCTAACAAACTAACTAAACGAAAGTAAACGTTTACCTACTAAATGTGTTACTGTGTTGACGTAAAACCAAAACATACTGTAAATCTACCACTTGTGACCTAACCTTCCCTCTCCTATTACCTAACGAACTAACCCAACTGAAGTAAACGTTTATCTACTAAATGTGTTATTGTGTTGACGTAAAACCAATACATACTGTAACTCTACCACTTTTGATCTAACCTTCCCTCTCCTATTACCTAACGAACTAACTCAACGAAAGTAAACGTTTATCTACTAAATGTTATCTACTAAATGTGTTATTGTGTTGACGTAAAACCAAAACATACTGTAACTCTACCACTTGTGACCTAACCTTCCCTCTCCTATTACCTAACGAACTAACTCAACGAAAGTAAACATTTATCTACTAAATGTGTTATTGTGTTGACGTAAAACCAATACATACTGTAACTCTACCACTTGTGACCTAACCTTCCCTCTCCTATTACCTAACGAACTAACTCAACGAAAGTAAACATTTATCTACTAAATGTGTTATTGTGTTGACGTAAAACCAAAACATACTGTAACTCTACCACTTTTGATCTAACCTTCCCTCTCCTATTACCTAACGAACTAACTCAACGAAAGTAAACGTTTATCTACTAAATGTGTTATTGTGTTGACGTAAAACCAATACATACTGTAACTCTACCACTTGTGACCTAACCTTCCCTCTCCTATTACCTAACGAACTAACTCAACGAAAGTAAACGTTTATCTACTAAATGTGTTATTGTGTTGACGTATAACCAATACATACTGTAACTCTACCACTTTTGATCTAACCTTCCCTCTCCTATTACCTAACGAACTAACTCAACGAAAGTAAACGTTTATCTACTAAATGTGTTATTGTGTTGACGTAAAACCAAAACATACTGTAACTCTACCACTTGTGACCTAACCTTCCCTGTCCTATTACCTAACGAACTAACCCAACTGAAGTAAACGTTTACCTACTAAATGTGTTATTGTGTTGACGTAAAACCAAAACATACTGTAACTCTACCACTTGTGACCTAACCTTCCCTCGCCTATTACCTAACGAACTAACCCAACTGAAGTAAACGTTTACCTACTAAATGTGTTATTGTGTTGACGTAAAACCAAAACATACTGTAACTCTACCACTTGTGACCTAACCTTCCCTCGCCTATTACCTAACGAACTAACCCAACTGAAGTAAACGTTTACCTACTAAATGTGTTATTGTGTTGACGTAAAACCAAAACATATTTTAACTCTACCACTTGTGACCTAACCTTCCCCCTCCTATTACCTAACGAACTAACCCAACGAAAGTAAACGTTTATCTACTAAATGTGTTATTGTGTTGACGTAAAACCAAAACATACTGTAACTCTACCACTTGTGACCTAACCTTCCCTGTCCTATTACCTAACAAACGAACCCAACAAAAGTAAACGTTTATCTACTAAATGTGTTATTGTGTTGACGTAAAACCAAAACATACTGTAACTCTACCACTTGTGACCTAACCTTCCCTGTCCTATTACCTAACAAACGAACCCAACAAAAGTAAACGTTTATCTACTAAATGTGTTATTGTGTTGACGTAAAACCAAAACATACTGTAAATCTACCACTTGTGACCTAACCTTCCCTCTCCTATTACCTAACGAACTAACTCAACGAAAGTAAACGTTTATCTACTAAATGTGTTATTGTGTTGACGTAAAACCAATACATACTGTAACTCTACCACTTGTGACCTAACCTTCCCTCTCCTATTACTTAACGAACTAACTCAACGAAAGTAAACGTTTATCTACTAAATGTGTTATTGTGATGACGTAAAACCAAAACATACTGTAAATCTACCACTTGTGACCTAACCTTCCCTGTCCTATTACCTAACAAACGAACCCAACAAAAGTAAACGTTTACCTACTAAATGTGTTATTGTGTTGACGTAAAACCAAAACATACTGTAAATCTACCACTTGTGACCTAACCTTCCCTCTCCTATTACCTAACGAACTAACTCAACGAAAGTAAACGTTTATCTACTAAATGTGTTTTTGTGTTGACGTAAAACCAATACATACTGTAACTCTACCACTTGTGACCTAACCTTTCCTCTCCTATTACCTAACAAACGAACCCAACAAAAGTAAACGTTTATCTACTAAATGTGTTATTGTGTTGACGTAAAACCAAAACATACTGTAAATCTACCTCTTGTGACCTAACCTTCCCTGACCTATTACCTAACAAACGAACCCAACTAAAGTAAACGTTTATCTACTAAATGTGTTATTGTGTTGACGTAAAACCAATACATACTGTAACTCTACCACTTGTGACCTAACCTTTCCTCTCCTATTACCTAACAAACGAAACCAACGAAAGTAAACGTTTACATACTAAATGTGTTATTGTGTTGACGTAAAACCAAAACATACTGTAACTCTACCACTTGTGACCTAACCTTCCCTCTCCTATTACCTAACGAACTAACTCAACGAAAGTAAACATTTATCTACTAAATGTGTTATTGTGTTGACGTAAAACCAAAACATACTGTAACTCTACCACTTGTGACCTAACCTTCCCTCTCCTATTACCTAACGAACTAACTCAACGAAAGTAAACGTTTATCTACTAAATGTGTTATTGTGTTGACGTAAAACCAAAACATACTGTAACTCTACCACTTGTGACCTAACCTTCCCTCTCCTATTACCTAACGAACTAACTCAACGAAAGTAAACATTTATCTACTAAATGTGTTATTGTGTTGTCGTAAAACCAATACATACTGTAACTTCACCACTTGTGACCTAACCTTCCCCCTCCTATTACCTAACGAACTAACTCAACGAAAGTAAACGTTTACATACTAAATGTGTTATTGTGTTGACGTAATACCAAAACATACTGTAACTCTACCACATGTGACCTAACCTTCCCTCTCCTATTACCTAACGAACTAACCCAACTAAAGTAAACGTTTATCTACTAAATGTGTTATTGTGTTGACGTAAAACCAATACATACTGTAACTTGTGACCTAACCTTCCCTCTCCTATTACCTAACAAACGAAACCAACGAAAGTAAACATTTATCTACTAAATGTGTTATTGTGTTGACGTAAAACCAATACATACTGTAACTCTACCACTTGTGACCTAACCTTCCCTCTCCTATTACCTAACGAACTAACCCAACTAAAGTAAACGTTTATCTACTAAATGTGTTATTGTGTTGACGTAAAACCAAAACATACTGTAAATCTACCACTTCTGACCTAACCTTTCCTCTCCTATTATCTAACGAACTAACCCAACTAAAGTAAACGTTTATCTACTAAATGTGTTATTGTGTTGACGTAAAACTAAAACATACTGTAAATCTACCACTTCTGACCTAACCTTTCCTCTCCTATTACCTAACGAACTAACCCAACGAAAGTAAACGTTTGTCTACTAAATGTGTTATTGTATTGACGTAAAACCAAAACATACTGTAACTCTACCACTTCCGACCTAACCTTTCCTCTCCTATTACCTAACAAACTAACCCAACGAAAGTAAACGTTTGTCTACTAAATGTGTTATTGTATTGACGTAAAACCAAAACATACTGTAACTCTACCACTTCCGACCTAACCTTTCCTCTCCTATTACCTAACAAACTAACCCAACGAAAGTAAACGTTTGTCTACTAAATGTGTTATTGTATTGACGTAAAACCAAAACATACTGTAACTCTACCACTTCCGACCTAACCTTTCCTCTCCTATTACCTAACAAACTAACCCAACGAAAGTAAACGTTTATCTACTAAATGTGTTATTGTATTGACGTAAAACCAAAACATACTGTAACTCTACCACTTCCGACCTAACCTTTCCTCTCCTATTACCTAACAAACTAACCCAACGAAAGTAAACGTTTATCTACTAAATGTGTTATTGTATTGACGTAAAACCAAAACATACTGTAACTCTACCACTTCCGACCTAACCTTTCCTCTCCTATTACCTAACAAACTAACCCAACGAAAGTAAACGTTTGTCTACTAAATGTGTTATTGTATTGACATAAAACCCAAACATACTGTAACTCTACCACTTCCGACCTAACCTTTCCTCTCCTACTACCTAACAAACTAACCCAACGAAAGTAAACGTTTGTCTACTAAATGTGTTATTGTATTGACATAAAACCAAAACATACTGTAACTCTACCACTTCCGACCTAACCTTTCCTCTCCTACTACCTAACAAACTAACCCAACGAAAGTAAACGTTTATCTACTAAATGTGTTATTGTATTGACGTAAAACCAAAACATACTGTAACTCTACCACTTCTGACCTAACCTTTCCTCTCCTATTACCTAACAAACTAACCCAACGAAAGTAAACGTTTGTCTACTAAATGTGTTATTGAATTGACGTAAAACCAAAACATACTGTAACTCTACCACTTCCGACCTAACCTTTCCTCTCCTATTACCTAACAAACTAACCCAACGAAAGTAAACGTTTATCTACTAAATGTGTTATTGTATTGACGTAAAACCAAAACATACTGTAACTCTACCACTTCTGACCTAACCTTTCCTCTCCTATTACCTAACAAACTAACCCAACGAAAGTAAACGTTTGTCTACTAAATGTGTTATTGAATTGACGTAAAACCAAAACATACTGTAACTCTACCACTTCCGACCTAACCTTTCCTCTCCTATTACCTAACAAACTAACCCAACGAAAGTAAACGTTTGTCTACTAAATGTGTTATTGAATTGACGTAAAACCAAAACATACTGTAACTCTACCACTTCTGACCTAACCTTTCCTCTCCTATTACCTAACAAACTAACCCAACTGAAGTAAACGTTTGTCTACTAAATGTGTTATTGTCATTCATATATTCCATTTTATCTTACTCAAATAAACGTTATGTGTAAAATTGTAACTTTTAACATTTAAAAGATCTTCCAGGTACTAAATTACAGTAAATTCCGATGGAGTAAAGTCAAAGGGAAAATGTAATTACTCGTCGTCCTTTGAGAAGGATTCTTATGACATTTTATTGGTATGAATGAACCTGCTGTACGAACGGGGCTTTTCTATTTCCGAGAAGGTATCAATTCTGCGGTGACTTAATTAAAAACAACAAATCAATCTTATTCTATTTTACAAAATTGTCAATAACTTGTATTAGAATTGTTATTCTTTACATGGATTTATTAAACTAGTTTGATACATTGTGATACAATTGTATTAAGATTGTTTTGTGTTGTATTCATATTTCAGTACTTCTAATAATATGTTTATTTGATTTCTAATTATTAAAAATTTAACACGTTTTAAATACAGAAAATTATTTGATTTTATTTTGTTTTAGCAAGTAAAATGATTGTGAGCAGTTTCACGTTGTTTTTTAAGTTTTATTATATTGACTTTGCAGTTGTTGTTTTTTTTTTTTTTTTTTTACTTTGACGTAGTTTTCTACGAGCTTTTTTTTACTCTACATTAGTTTAATATAGCAAAGCATATAAACTTTTTCATGTTTTTTTCCTCTAATTTAGTGTCTATTCTGTATTTGAATATATATTTTACTACCAAACTTAGGTCAATATTTTTCTCTGCAAAACGTCGATAAGAATAGGAGTACGTCGAATTCCTGGAAAATGATTAATTATTTTTAATAAGCAACGAGACGAATTGAAAATGATTTGTACCTCAATTAACATTCCTTACAATATATGATTCATTGGTAACGGTGTAAACATAGCTCACATCCAAGAGAACAACTGTTCTGGAAGTGAGAAATGAAAGGGAGTACTCACCACTCGTTCGGCTAAACCTCGCCATTCATCAACAACTTCCAACAACTACCATTTGTTGGAAACAGCTTGCATCAGTTCCGAGGATCTGAGAAAGTGGCGCTTAATATATATATATATATATATATATATATATATATATATATATATATATATATATATATATATATATATATACTTGATTTACAAGGACAAAGTGCACGTGTGTAGTACAGTCTCAGGAGAAAAGCAAACTATACACAATATAACGTATCAAAACATTTCTTATTTCACAGTGTTCGAATAAAAAAAGGTACCATAGATAGGCCGCTTGGAAAGGGACCAAATGAATGCACTGGTGCGAGTGAGATGCAGTAAATGATGGAGGTGAGATAGAGAACTATTCTTCCCCCACTGTAGTTTTAATTCAATTTAAAAACTGTTACGGCAACCAGAATGACATAAGGCCGCGTGTTGGTGGCGCAATAGCAAGCTCCGCCCACTACATCATTAGCAGTAGTCACCACTGGTTGGTTTGATTAAAACTTGGAACGATTGAATTAAAGCATAATTTATTATTCAAATAACAATTATTAAGATCAATAACACAATGAATAATAACGTAAACAATAAATGGCAATTAAACGAACGTGTTCAGTTAACATTGTTCAACTAAACTATGTTGCGGAGTGGGAGAGTAGGTTAATATAATTAATAATAATAATCATAAACCATATAAATTAAAGGAAAGCTATATAGAGTTGTGTTAGTTAAAATAATATGCATTTCTTAAAGAGTAATTGAAAGCATAATTTGTTACCAACTTATTGGTATACATTAGTATATGTACTTTGAAAACTGAGTTGTAAAATTAATTTTCGTGTTATTAAATCTCCAAAAATGAAATATCTTAAAATAGATTTCATAGAAGAGGCTTTATACTCTTTTATGAAATGTATTCAGAGTTTCAACAATTTTGAAACGAAATTAAATTAAACGCCTCCGTAATTTGAGCGAATGCAACTGTCGAGAAAGTCATTGCCAACGACTTCAACTGCGTCCATCTGTAACAGCTTTTGAATTTGTTTTGAAGTCTTGACAAAACAACGGCTAATTGATACATTTCGTAGAGAACTTCTTCAATTTTATTACTTTTCAAAAAGATGAACACTAAAAACGTATGATTCAAAATGTAAGCCTAAGACTATAATTTGTTTATGAATTACCAAGCTGTTGGTGCTTCACTATCAATTATTTAAACTATAAAACAAGACAATTCCTTAATTAATTAAAAAAATAATCTTAATACCAACACGGCGTCCGCTCAATGGTTGCCATCAACTTGGACACTACTAGAGAAGTTTGGTGCGTCCATGTTGGATGGTAGCAAGGTTCAGATTTTGTGTAGGGAAGAGAACTAACTGAGTGTCAGATTCGTCAGTTAGCTGAAAATCAGACTAATACTACGTAGTTCGGATTCCAGGTAAAGCTGAAGGTCCCTTATGTGCCCTGGTTATTGGGCTAATAATAAATAGCTCTTTCTGAGGAACTGTCGACCTTAGTTAGTAACAATGACTACACTCGTTCATCTACACTCATCACAATCATTCGCCCCTCATATTCGGCCATATCTTGACTATGAGCGTCTTAATAATGTATAATAAAGAACATGGGCCTCATTGATATTAATTAAATCGTTATTAAAATATGTATTGACTAACTGACAAAGACAATAATAATGAATTGCGCTTTTTATTCCTATAATTTGACGATATTTCACCCACCCTTCACAAGAACACGAGTGGCACATGCTACAAATATGTACCACAAGGTACTTGAGAAAACAATTGAAACACACTTTTACTTCATTTGTTTTTTACTTTTGTAACTGATAAGGCATGGAAGTTTCAGCTAATCACTATACCACAGAGTCCAGCAGAAAAACTCCCCGATTATAAAGTAACGTTAAGCGGACAAGAGATGGAGCAGAGTAGAGGGGGGTGCGTCCTTGAGTACCTGCATACTTGCCGTGTTCAGAGTTTTGGTGTTCAGGAACGGAGTCAAAGAGACTGTACTATCCGCGTAACATTGTGCCAAGACCTTCTTCGGAACATCTGCCCAGAAGATGTGATTTTTTTCTGACGAGGCACAATTTTACCTTTTCGGAGCAGACAAACCAAAATTGTACTGGTCTAAACACAACTTCCAAGAACTCCATCAACGACCGCTGAATAGCCCCAAAGTAACAGTATGACGTGCTGTTTTTAATTTTTGAGTATGGAGTGCTGTTTTTAATTTTTGAGTGATTGGTCCGTACTCTTCGTGTAAACAGTTAACGGTGTTGTGCGATGCTTCGCGAGTTCCACTAGCCCAAATTAAGGGAGATTTTTAATAACATATAGAACGTGTGGTTCCAACAAGATGGCGCTACAGCCCACACAGCGCGGCAGTCACTGGCACTGGCGAAGAAAATGTTTCCTGGCCTGAACATGTTATCTCTTTGAGTGGTGACATTGGCTGGCCACCAGGT